>RHGG01000030.1:83442-185216 GCA_005281575.1 Taphrina deformans
TCTCTCTCTCTCTCTCTCTCTCTCTCTCTCTCTCTCTCTCTCTCTCTCTCTCTCTCTCTCTCTCTCCTTTCCTGTGGATTTGGATAATATAGGCTCAGCTCACAGATGAGTCGAAGGCAATGGTAAACATATTCGTGTAGTCTGCAATCAGTTGTCCCGTGTTGGACGTGACGGTGTGTGCCAATGGGTGGTCTGGTCAAGCGGTGCATAGCATTGCATAGCCAAATCGCCAAAAGGACTTTGAGCACCTCGCCCATTACCTCGGAATTGAAAAGTGAGAAGTCGCGAGTTAATGCGCGAGACACACAAAAGGTCAGGCCAAGGACGATATTTTCTGGCATACAGCCAACGGGCATACCTCACATCGGCAACTACTTGGGTGCCTTGAAGAATTGGGTTGAATTGCAAGACACCGCGAATGATCAAGACACCATTATTTTCAGCATTGTAGACCTCCATGCCATTACGGTCTCTCAGAATGCGTCTGCCCTACGACAGGCGAAAAGAGAAATGTTGGCATCATTACTAGCCCTAGGAATAAAGCCTGGACGCAGCATACTTTATGAACAAAGCTCAGTAATGGAACATACAGAACTAAGCTGGATCTTGAGCACCATCGCTCCTCTTGGTGCTCTTAACCGCATGACTCAATTCAAGTCCAAGGCAAGACTGATCACAAATCGCAGTGACAACGATAGTCTGGGAGGTGAGGAAAGCATAGACGGACTAATGCTGGGGTTGTTTGCATACCCGGTCCTACAAGCGGCGGATATTCTCCTTTACAAGACCACTCTTGTTCCAGTTGGTGAAGACCAATCACAGCATCTTGAACTGAGCCGGACATTGGCTAAGGGCATCAATTCCAAGATGGGTAGCAAGATATTTCCATTACCGGAGACTCTGTTGAGCAAAAGTGCCGCACGAGTCAGTGATTTACGAGATCCGACCAAGAAAATGAGCAAGTCCGCAGTCAACGAAAAGAGCAGGATATCCATCCTCGACCAGGAAAACGTCATTCGTAAGAAGATCAACACTGCAATGACTGATTCCCTGCTTGGCATCACCTATGACCAGACCACGAGGCCCGGAATTGTCAACCTCTTAGACATTTACGCAGCATTTGCAGGGCGATCAGACGATATGCAAAACATCCTGCGGGAAGTGAAGGATTTCTCGCACAAGGCTCTGAAGGAGTTCGTAGCAGATCAGGTCGTAGCCAGTCTTGAGCCCATTCGGCAGCGTTACTTGGCACTAGACATCGAGTCCACTGTCGGGAAACAGAGGCTGGAGGACATAAGCAAACTCGGTGCCGAAAAAGCAAAAGTTATTGCACAACGCACGATGAACGAGGTCAGGGGAAAGATGGGACTGCGCTAGGACTATAACGCTAATGACCACTCCAACCCTATCAATCCTTAATGGAAAGCTTTCCTTCAACAATGGCCAATCCGCCAGCCTTCATAAGCTCTCCCAAGATGGTCTTATTTCGTGGCTCGCGAGCCAGCTTTGGGCGCAATATTCTCAGCAAACCCTTCATGGACAATCCACCACTCGACGCCGCACCAGTGACAAGAGCTCGCAGTTCTGCAGCGGTGATGAGGTCTTTATCTGGATCAGGTGTGCCAGTTGGCGAGACAGGTCTCGATCCAGCCGAGCCAGCGAGAGGACTCGCTGCCCGAGATAATGGTGGTGACGGTGAGCCCGCTGCTTGAAATCTCAATTTTTTCTGGCTGCGGTCGCTATCGTACCCGTCACTACCTGCAGCACGTCTTTTCTTATCTGCTGCAGCAGACGAAGGGATATCTGAGAACTTCGCCAGGACCGCAGGTGACAATTTGAGAGTAATCAAGTCTGGTCGAGTCCTCTTGGCCCTCGCATGCGCCCTTGCATTGCCCAAGGTAGAGCTCGATGATGTGCGCGAAATGACTGTACTTCCGGTAGGTGTATTGTAAGTCGTACGAGATTGATTCTGCAGCTTGTTCACTGACTCGCGAATCTTTTCGTCGCGAGATTTCTCCAAGGACTTCTTTTTCTCGTCGTCTTCTCCTTTAGTAGACGTCGTGGCAGAAGTCTTGGCGTCTTTCTCGTCCTCGGAGTCAGACGAAGATGACCCGTATGGATTCGAGTTTGAATCGCTTTCATACATGTTGTTCTTCTCCAGTTTCTCCAGGAATCGTTGCACACGACGTCCTTCCTTGTCAAGTTTCAGCTTAGTGGCCTCGTCCGCTTCATTCTCGACTTCAGGGTCAGCATCACCCAAAGCATTGGCGGACAATTGCTCCTTCTTGATTCTCTCTTCTAGTTCCTTGTTATCCTCTTCATCATCTACAAGCCCGTGCTGTTCTTCATCGTCAGCGAAGTCTTCGTTGAAGTCCAATTCTTCCTCCTGCTCTTCTGCTTTTATGTTTAATTTTTGGTTACTACTCGTGGTCTTCATCCTATACTGCCTTTGAGGTTCGTCCTGTGGAGTACCTGGTCGGGTCCCGTCTTCCATGTCTTTCATGACCCACCGAGGCAATGACTTATGCTTCTTCATCTTTTCCTCAGCCTCGTCCAGTGACATGGTCTGATACTTCTGCCTCTGACCAAATCTGTAGAACTTGGAGACAGGAGTTACATCGAATCCATCCGCAGTCAGACGAAGAAACACATACGTTCCTCCTTGACCACCTTCCAGTGAACCCTGATACACGTTTTTGCCTCCCTCATCTTCCAAAAGCCACGGAAATCTTTCCTCTTGTCTTAATTGACGGACAGCCTCGTCTTGCTGATAAACTTCGTGTGTCCTCTTACGGAACTGCTTGCGTTCTAACGGCTGACCTCCATGAGGAGCTACACTATACGCTGGCTTTGCCGGTGCTGCAGGAGGTACGGCAGCAGTTGTAGCAGCAAGTGCGACAGCCGCAGCGGCGGAAGCTTCTTCTCCTTCTTCGCCGCCCTCTTCGATCTGATCCGCTGTCAATTCATTCAAATCACGACGAGCTAACTTGACGGGGCGTCTGAAGTCTGAGGCAGGACTGATGGCCTTTCCGGCCTGAAAACGCATGACATTGAATCTGGTGCCATCGTCTTCGGAAAGTGTTCGTCCCGCACGTAAAGTGTATGAAGTCCATTTTCGTGTGTCTAGTGGTACCTCTATGGGTTCTTTCTTGACTGCAGGTCTGGCATTACTTTTGTTCGGGGGAGGGCGAGCAGGCGCCTTTCGCTTCGGTGCTCGGATCGAAATAGAAGACATGTTGTTGCTAGATGATTATTGCTATGAAATGCGCTGAAAGGAAGAAATGCTAATGAGTGCTTTATCGTGCAGTTGTATATTGATAGCACAATTTGAGTGACGTGATCAGCTATTCGAGCTTCCCATAGCAAGTTTGTGCTCGGTATTGTATCTAGTTACACAGACTTCAATGTCCTGCGAGTCGAGGCGAGACACGAACTCTTGAACGATCGTCGAGACGTGTGTCATATACAATTGAGAGCTCTACCCAAGAAGGACAATCATTACATGCATTGCTCGCACGAGCCACCAGACCGCGACGGACGAGAAGTAGATTTACACGTGTTCTGCTGAGTTGTGCTTGTGAGCTCCACGGGGTACAGGAAGCGTCGTATCGCGCGTATCAAAACATCGATTCTGGTCGACTTACAAAAAGACAACAGCGTTGACTAGTTCATCGCGCCAAGTGACCTGCGCTTAATTGTCGCTGAGTGTCCTTGGATCATATTCTAAGCATATTTCTGAGTAGTTTCGTCTTTGAAGCGCTCAATTTGGCTGGAAATTGGTCTTGTTGGGTCGCATCATATTGAACAACAACTGATCAGTGCGCCCATTGGTTAAAGTATGTCTAAACGTACAAATTTCCGTAATCGGAAGATTTCCATCAAGCAGGCACTCTCTATATTACGGGCGAATGAAATTGAGCAATTGGACGAGGATCTTCTACTCCAGAATGCCGCTCCGACAGTGGAATCTGGTGTGGACAAGGAAGAAGAGAATGAGACACATCTGGTAGCGGCAATGTCCTCCTCGCATACTAAGCCTGTGTATATACCTACCCCGGACGCGAGTCGAGTCGTGCAAGACTATGAAAAGAGGTACCGGAAACCATTCCCGTTGCCGAATTCTCGGATCCGGTTCTCCGCAACAGTCGAGGATTGTGAAGGTTGTCCTTATTCTATGGATGAGCAAGATTCAGAGTGGCTGGAGCAGTTTAATGCGGAGCGTAAGAACAACACGGTAATCTCAGAAGACGCCTTTGAGTGGATCGTCCAGCAATTGGAATCCACAATCAATACTAAGCAGCCCTTCCTGTCAACTGCTCCTGATTCAATCCTTTCTTACGAAGAGCTCGAGTCTTCTTTTGACGAGGAGACCTCTGTTGCTAAGACACACAAGGCATTTGCAAAATTTGTCTACCCGCACTGGAGAGCACGCAGAGTCGCAAATGGCGGGAAACCAATTATGCCGCTACTGCGCTACGAAGAAAATTCCAAGGATGACGGTGATCCTTACGTCTGTTTCCGTAGAAGAGAGGTCCGACAGATCAGAAAGACACGTCAGACTGGCCAGTCTGCCACCATCAGACTACGCAACCTTCGAACAGAGATGCAAAGTGCTCGAGACCTAGCAGAGAGCGTTCTGCGCCGAGAACAGTTGAAGCGCGAAGTTCTACTCGTGGATCAAGCAATCTTTGAGAAACGTTGTCGGGTCAAGGATCTGAAGAGACGCCTCGGCATCAAAGGAGAAGACGAAGACCTCGTGACCCACAAAAGACCCAAAGTCGTGGAGGTTCCGGCCCCGGTTGCCGTACAAAGGCCTACACGACCGGCTGCTCGTCCAGAAAACGATTCTTCACTCATTTCCCTGGACGATTACTTTGCAGAGCGAGAACTCAAGTCTAGTACTGTAATCAAGGAACAACTCGAAGCACTCAAACAGAAAAACATTGGATGGTGCGATTGCACCAATAACCCATATGTGCCTATTCCACAATCAATTCCAAGCAGTTACTTCAGGAGTATCAAGACCTACTACGTCACTGAATCGGGCGGAAAGGGCGGCAAAGGAGGAAAGGGCAAGGGCGGCAAAGGAGGAAAGAGCAGTAGTGGTGGGGGTGGAAAAGGAAAAGGAGGAAAGAGCAAAAGAGGTGCGCGAAGGACTATGTTTAGGCAGCGAATCGGTCGAGGGGGCCGATTGTTGGTGGACCGGCGTAGGATGATGAATGACTGGGAAAAGAAAAACGATCGCTGGATCTTTGATGGGGAATCAGATCCGGAGGACGAAGGTATCGAAATTGATGCCGTGTAACATTAGTTCTCTATTCTGTGAAAATTACTCTCTATACAATGTACAACCATTATCAAGACTCTTCGAGTAATTCTTTGATGCGCGACACTTTCTGTGCCACATTGGGCAGGTGTTGTGCATCCTCCAGATTCGACCATTTCTGGCACACGTCCAAGACCACCATGCGCTCATACTCTGGTGTCGGTCTGAGTTGTGCCGGAATATAGGAATCTTCGTGTTCGAAGCGGAACAGGATGAGGTCGAAGAAAGTGTCCCAATTCATGCCGGCATTAGCGAACGTCAACTCCTGCACGACTTGCACAAACCCGGCATCGTCCACGATCCCGTCCTGCTTCAAGTCCATCACTGCATCGGCCGACATTGTCTCCTCAATCACCAAGTTTTCAAATATGGCGTGTAGACTGACTGCATTGATCCAGTTATGATTGATGGACAAGGTAGGGCCTATATTCCGTACTTGATGATACCATGTACTCGGCACGAATATCGTCTCTCCGGGATGTTGTAGGACAACCAGAGCAGCGTCCCGAACACGTCGAAGATTTGGCCACCTAGCTCTAGTGATGGCGTCATCCAGATTGATGTCGGAGACTACTTCATCGTGGTCGAACGTGAACAAGTGACTTGCCTCCGCGGGCGGAATCAGTGTCCATTCCTTCGTACCCGTCAGATTCGATGACCAGCTATGAGATGCTACCACGTCCTTGTGTAACTTGGTCCTCGTGCCATCTCCTCCAATATACACGAATTTATAGTCGTCATTACCTTCAGCATCGAGCTTGAAATTGAGCCAGTCATCACGAAAGAGTGGTGGACACGAGTATATATCGTTTTGCGGGAAGTGTTTCATGACATGTATGTCTCTGGCATAGTTTTGCTGTCCCGCCTCCATACCATCGAGGAAGTCGGAGAAGGACATCTTTGTCACCTCGCCGCCTTGATTTTGAGTAACGGAAACCGCCAACGTCCCGTAATGTTGTCTCAAAAACTCATAATTTGGCAGTACTGACGAGTGTACTGTTTGACACCAATCTTGACAACTTGGCCACTCAGACAAGAGGCCTTCAATCAGACAAGGCTGCAGAGGGTGTAGGTGCCTGTCGAAGAATTCTTGATAACCTGGAGGTCTTGAGTATCTGATAATGCTTGACCTTGGCTGTCAATGTCGTGTCACGAATAGCAGGCCTGACTCACTTGCTGCCTCCTATAACCTCCTCGAGCCATCTTTTCCTGAAGTTCGCGACCCAAGTCTGCCACTTTTCATCTCTATTGTTCGCCAATGTGATACTGAGCAGCTCTTCCACTCGCTGAATAACAATCTTCTCCATTTCCATGATGAATGCTGTATCCGCACTCTCTTGTATCTCGCCAGCGAGATCGTCTACTTCTACCGACAGCTTTGATAGATTGTCATATATGCCATTCATGAGTTGCGTACTAGCAGCTGGCGTAATTTGTCGCTTGTCCACGGCCTTCAAGAACAGTTGAATTCTAGTCAACATCGAGATCCGTCGAGCAATTTCAGCATCAGCTGTCCTTTCCTCACTTGCCGGTTCATCTCTCTTGCCCGCATCACTTTCCGAATCGGAAGTCTCAAAGTCGTCAAAGTTGTCATCCTCTTCTCCAAGTGACCAAGACTTGAGGTCATCTACCGCGTCCCCAATCATTTGTGTGCATTCTTTGACCTTGAGGGACATGATCAGATCCAGCTTCTGCATGTTCTGAAGCTCGAGGCACGACTCCCACAAGATTCCAGTCTTATTCAATCGCGCCTCAGAGACAGGATCTTCAGAAACTGCTTGTACCATTGACCGCACTCCGATCAGTGCATAGCGAGATTGATTTCTGATCCTGTCACACAGAGCCTTGCCATGCAACTTTGGCTGCAGGGAATGACACAAGGAGGCAATCATCGGAAATAACTTCTGTATATCAATGATACAAGCATTTATGGCCTTTGATGTTATAGGAGGCCGAGCTGCTAATGATAATTTTGTGCAATGAGAATGCAACAAGGTGCCTATATCCCGGGCCAGATCAGTAATCACGGCAGCCGTGACCGCACTCTTATTCCCGCTCAACTCTGTGCTATTGTCTTCGGATTCACAGCATTTCAAAACATCCTCAAGAGCCTGAGTGAACACTAACAGTGTTGAAGACATGCTTCGGTTTTGCCAGATTTGAGAATTGTGGCCTAAAGAACGAGCTGCATATCCAAGAGGGTATAACTTGATGAATCAAGGAGTCACAAAAACCGAGCCTGCACTACTCCGGTGTCCTTGCGATCCCTACCGTAAAAGCTACACTCTAGTCTCACAACTGATGCATGGCCGTTCTATGCATTTTCTTCACATTGATGGACAAATTTCGGGAATAGGGCGTGTGTGGCGTTGAGCAACGATTCTTCAAGTGATCACACGTTGAGGATATCCCATGCTCGCGCTACCGGAGATGGCATCACGATCATGGTTCGCAAAACACAACTTCGGAAGATAGAGACATCGATCAGGGCCTCCTGATCACTTATCTGACTTCGTAAGAGAGGTAAGATGGCACGTCCTACGATCTTGTGTGAAATCCTTGAATTCAAAATGACTAAAATGTGTCAAATGCAGAGATAAAATGCATTTTTGCACTGATGTGTAAGATATTTGACGCATGGCAGGATGTTCGCAAGCCGGATAAAGATAACATACGAGAGGTAGACATCATCGTCATGGTAAGGGACGTTTAAATGTTGGGAACCAGGAGGTCTGTAAGCTTGTTGCCACGAATAGCACGTACCGCTGCCATCATGGAGCCCCGGATATCATAAAGACCAGTCCTAGTCACAGTTCTTGCAACGTTGTGACTGATTTCGAAAGGATCAGAGATACAGAGAATGAATCTGTCCTTGACTCTAGCCGAACCATTCTCATTCATGTGCTCAACTAATTGTGTCCATCTTTTGGACTCTTTCGTCTGTAGACCTCCAAAGACGTTGATAGACACGACCCACTAAGCAAATTAGACTTTCTTCATTCCGAAGTCGTTCGTGCGACTGACATCCCGATAGTCGAATTCATATGCGAAATGTGAGTAGAAGGCCTCCAGTAGTTCGCCAACAGATTGCGTGTTTTGCTGAATCGCCTGCATTCGGCTGACATCTTTGGCGTACCAAATATCAAACCCTTGGCATTCGAGCTCTTCAGCATTGATCGCTCTGCCTGATGCTGCAATCATCTGTAAGTTAGGCAATAGGGCAGGTGTGACCTTGTTTTGTAAATAGTATATCAGCATAATGATATACCCGTAAGATTTGAGAGTGCCAGCGAAAGAGTCGTTGATTCGTCGGGCTCTAGTCCATAGCTTGATGAACATAACCAGGATTCCGAATCTCGAATCACATGCACTATACGTAGCAATGAGCCGAGTGTTGTGTAGTGCTAAAGGATTGTCAAAGGAAATGTCCACACTAAAAACACCTGCGATATACTCTCGCTGAATCTTGATCAGTGGTATTCGTGTTTTGGTCAATAGCTTGACAGTGTAGCCTTGTGATTTCAATGCTTCAGCATAAAGACCTGGAAGATCGACGTGCAGGTCGTGGAGCTGTTCCTCAATTGGTGTACTATCCACGACCATAAGATCAAGATCGGCATTGGCCAGTGCCAAGCCGTTCTTGACACTGCCGAAGACGGACAAGGACGCTGTCGGTTGCACGATCTGGAGTATTGACTCCAGATCACGCCGAAGTCTCGACTTCTCCTCGATCTCGGCTTGGGACGGACTGTAGAGCCTGATGCTATCGTGGATGAACTTGGTTAGCAGGAATGCCGGATCTGGGGCGACTATAGGCACAGATGTCGATGCCGAGTTCCTTCGAGCTCTGTTCGAACCGATACTTAGCGATCTAAGACGATTTTGCATGAGATCGAGTTGTTGAGGAGAGGCAGAGGTGAGTCCGTAAGCTTGTCCAAGCGAATAAATCTGCTGTGTAGTTAGGTTAAGTGGACTTGCAGGACTACTGAACGAAGGTACTCGGCTGGAATGGATCGAGGCAGCGTTACCCAGGATATCACTTCCGTAAGCGGTTGACACAGATTGTCGTCGCGTCTGAATAGAACGAGCCTCATTACTCGCTTTCTCTGAACCAGGAAGACTGTCCTCGGGAATGACCGACTGTGGCAATGAGGAAACTGTTTTTACACTATTGCGAAATTCGTCAAATGAAACAGAAGAGCCTGATGTGGTTCTCTCATGCACTTTCGACGGACTCGAGCTAAGCTCAGTAGACGTGCTTCCACTGTGCTTATGATTGTGTGAATACGCTCTTGAGACGGTTGGCCCAGTACTTGTTGTTGAGGCAGATCGATCTCGTTTCTTGGAAATCTCTAGGAACGGTGCCACAGCATTCAAGGTCTCCTTTTCGATGGCAACGTAAGCTGGATTTGCCTGATCTATACTTGTCAGCTGGCACAGATGACAGATGAAGTAACAAACAAGCAGCAGCAGCACTTTGAGCCAAGAAATTTTCACCATACTCAAACGATCTAGGTAGTTGACCTAGTGATATGCTGCGAGATCTAGCATGACTATCACGTTGATGGTTTCCGGTAGTGGTCGATACAACTGCTGCCTTCCCGGCGGCTACAGCTCCTGTCATCCCAAGAATTGTGTTCGCTTTGATGAAGAACTGCTGAATACCGAACCAATGAAGTTTAGTGTACGTGACGATTGAGAGGAGTCAAAAGAGAACAGAAGGTCAAGTGGATCAGGCGACGAGGCCCGCTCAAAGTTGGACCTTGAGACTGAAGGATAAGTTGCACTTCCTTACAGTATGAGCTCAACGATGATCGCTGATCAGCAGCTCATGTCTCGAGACCAAGGTTATGACGGCTCAGACTGAATCTCCGGCAGCATACAGGCCGCATACGAGTTCAGCTGGTGAAACCTGTTGGTCGACTGACACCATTTTCCACTTTGATATCATGTCTATGAGTGATTGGTATGCCGCGCAACATCGCATCATTGTGTTAAAGAGGCGCCAGAAACTTGGCATATCACCCATAGGAAGCTGCGCCTGAGTGCTGTACACGAGCACTGCACTTTTGTGATCACGTTGATTGATCCTGCCTCCTGATTCTTGGCATATGATCCTTTACAAAGCTCAGGCCGGCTTTGAAATGTCTCAGTTATAGTGTCCATGATTTTCAAATCCTTGAGATTTCATAGATGTATGCAAGCAGCGGTTGAGGGTCACACATGGCTTGTGTATGCAGAAATAGTTCACAAGTTATTGTAATTGAATACGAAGCATGTCTATACCGCGACAAGACTAAAGACCTCCTGCTTCAATATACAAATGAAAGTATGCTATTTCGTGTAGTAGACGTACCTGTATATGCCTCACAATGTGTTCCGAGCGATCTGCCTTCTTGGGGTTTCAAGTTCCATTAGAATCGGAAATCCCGAGCTAGGCCTTTGTCGTAGATGGGCTCATGGTACAGTACATCTTCTTGCCTTTATCATATATGGCTTACCCCAATAATAAGCTTGCGCATAGCCTTGGCCCCAATTGTACGAATTGTCCGCAAGTATCAACTCAGGCTCAAAAGTGCAACTCAGACCAAAGAGAGGGTGCTTGCATCGATTAATCCCATCGTCTCTCCACATATACACGCGAGGAATGTCTCTCAAGCAGTGATCCTCAGCATTGCATCAACAAGTCTTGCGACATCCAAAGCCCACTGCCTTCATATATCACAAGTATAGCACATACCCAAAAACACTGCGACCTCGAATGATCTACGAGGTACCAAGCGAACAGCAGCATTCGGCGGGCCGTAGACCTGCTAAATTCGAAGGTTCAGATGTACCGATCGTCATTGACAACGGTACTTTTCAATGCCGGGCAGGTTACGCAAACACTCGTGATCCCCATCTTGTTCTGGACACTATATACTCAAAATACCGCAACCGAACAACGAACCGCACATATCAGGTAGTGGGAGAGGATGTGATGTTGGATCCCTTGATACGTGCTGCGTCAAAGTCCCCTTATGACGGCACTATTATCACTAATTGGGACGCTATGGAAGGCATTCTTGACTATATGTTTCTCAATCTTGGACTAGATGGGCACGATCGAGTCAACCCTATTGTCATTACAGAAACGCTGTGCAACATTTCGACAAGTCGGAAAATCATGACAGAACTGCTTTTCGAGTGTTACACAGCTCCATCGATTGCGTATGGTATCGATTCACTGTTCTCTTTCTATCAGAATAATGGAAGAGACGGCCTCGTTATCGGCTCCGGGAATTATACCACACACGCTATTCCGGTACACAACGGAGCGGCGCAAATTCCAAATGCAAAACGGTTGAGTTTAGGGGGCACATCAATACCTGATTATATGCTGCGTTTGGCTCAATTGAAATATCCATCGTTTCCGACGAAAGTGTCAGCTACACAGGCCAATGCCATAGCTCGGGATCACTGCTATGTTTCAAACGATTTTCAATCCGAACTACGAGATGTGCTTACAAGCCGCCTGAAGGATACCAATCATGCAATACAATTCCCATTTGCTGACAATTCCGAGCCGGAGAAATCTGCAGAAGAACTAGCGATCATAGCCCAGCGCAAATACGAGGCTGGTGTACGCTTACGTGAAGCTGCAGCTGCCAAGCGTCTGGAAAAGTTGATAGAGCAGGAGCAAGATCTGGAATATTACCTTGAACTCAAGTCGTTTGCAAAGACAGAATCGAAAAAGGACTTTCAGTACAGGCTACAACAGGAAACGATCGAGAACGAGATGGTATTGGACAATCGGATCAAAACGCTAGAAGCTTCGATTAAGAAAGCTCGCAACAAGGACCTTGGGATTGTAGAAGAAGAGGTCAAGAAAGCGCCCGACTTCTCACTTGTCGATATTCCGGACGATCAATTAGACGAAGGCCAAATCAAACAGAAACGAACACAGAAACTCATGAAGTATGGCTATGATGCGAGGATGAGAGCGAAGGCTGAGAAGGAAGCAGAAGAGGCAAGAATAGCTGCTCTGGCAAAACTCGACGTGGATAGGCGCGAACAAGACCTTCAGGCGTGGGTTCAGGAGAAAAGAATTGCGAGACAACAAGTCTTAGACAAAATACGCAGCCGGCAAAAGCTTAAGGCAGATCTCAATGATCGTAAAAGTCTGGCATCGCAGATGCGAATGAAACAGATTGCTGGCTTAGCTGCCAGCAACGAGGGAAAGCGCAAGAGGAAGAACGATGACGACAATTTCGGCATGAACGATGATGATTGGCATGTGTACCGAGATGTCGCGAACGACTCGGACTCTGAAGGAGAAGAGGAGGAAAGTTCAGCTCTACAGTCTATCGAACAGGACTTGTTGCTGTATGATGCTACTTTCACGGAGAACGACACAGTTCAAGGTAAAGCTGATCCGGCCAAGAGTCTGTTACATGCTTTCTACCACGGACCGTACACTCCGGATAGGAAGCACGAGCTCGCCATGGACTACCAGTTGCACCTGAACGTAGAGCGCATTCGAGCACCGGAGATCATCTTCAGCCCAAGTCTAGTTGGAATGGACCAGTGCGGCGTTGTCGAGATGACAAAGGATATCTTGACTCGTGTCGCTCCGGATCAAAGATCCGCGATTGTTCGAGACTTTTACACTACTGGTGGAAACACACTTGTTACCGGCTTTAATGAGCGACTTCAATTGGAGTTGCGAAGTATTCTACCTGCAGGCGAGAAGATGTCCCTACGCAGCGCGAAGGACCCCGTCTTGGACGCCTGGCGTGGTGCTGCAAGGTGGGCTTCCCAGGACGCAAAGTACAAAACCGCCAGGGTCTCTCGAGCAGAGTATCAGGAAATGGGAAGTGATTATATCAAAGAGCATGGTCTGGGCAATTTATGTGGATAGATCCCGGGTATCTCGTAGAAACTATTGTATACAAAGATTCCTGTCAGTCAAAATGAGGTGTCGATTGATAGTCAGATTTCTTTGTGCTTGTGTGAGGTCGAGATGCGATCTGGACATTCTGCAGCCAGACGCCAGAATTTGCCAGCCACGATGCCAAAATTCATTCTTCGAGCCACATCCTAAATGACATAAAACTCAAAATGGAAGTCAGCCGTTTCAGTATATGCTCACAAGGCAATCAGCAAGTCAGATACTACTTGTAGTACTGACCAAATCTCTCCTCGTGCTTCAAAAAGCACAATCAATATTCCCCTGACGACGGATTTCAACCACGTCCAGGACCCATTGTAAATAGTCAATAAGCTTCAGTCGAAGAGTCGTCAACCATCACCTTCTGAACGACTGTCATGGTGCTTCACAATGACAAATGGGCTAGAAAGGCCAAGAAGGCTGTTGAAAGACGTAAAGGAATTAATAGTTCACGAGGACGTGGGCGTGGCACTATGACACCTACGATAGAGCGATTAGATATGAATCGACCTGTGGCAGACACCGATGAACAACTGATTAGTGGAAGTGGCAGTAGTGACGACTCTTCTTCTTCTTTCGAGTTCGATTCTGGCGACGAAGGGAAGTTCGTGGACGCGGACCAAGTTCCTTCGGTCACATCTGAACAGAGTGCTCTACAGGCGAATTGTGTACCAGTAAAAGGACAACAGAGACCAATTCTGAATCAGCCATCGAAGAGTCCACCAGCCTTGGCCAAGAACTCGAGCATCATCGCTCAATCAGGAGTCAACGACTATGAATCTAAGACGGACAAGCGCTTTGCTCGTCGAAAGCTGGTGGACAACTCATCGCGGTATGAAGAGCCGGTCTTGGATCCATACTTGGTGATTGCAGGTGAGTTTATCCAATTCATCGAGTCTGCCTAACACACTAGAACCTGAACCCGAGATCGATTATCACACCTTAGGTTCCAGACAATTCACCAATCCCAATGAGGTTGAACTTGTGCCTGATGAAAGAAGTGCTCGTCGCACGCCTCAAATGATGGAAGACACAACACACTTCGAAAAGTTGAAGCAAATGCAACAGAAAGAAGAGTACGCACGAGAGATGAAACGCAGGTTCGGACAACGCTCTGGCTTTGCAAGAACGAACGACCAAAATGCCATCGCTGCTGACGATGATGACTTCTTCAGTGCGGTAGATACAGGAAACAACGAGAGCGTAAATCAGAACCACAAGGCAGAACAGAATGTAGGGTTGTCGGAAAGGCAAAGAGAGTCGTCCGGCGGACTGGAGCATATGGAGAAGTTTTTGGATGATTTGCTGAAGATTTGAAAACTCATGTTGTTGAACGAGTACATCTCAGCATGAACTTGGCACAGCAAACATTACATGCACAGACATACGATTGTCAGCTTGAACTTGAGCGACTTGCGCTATCGTTACAGAGAGATGGCTAGTCATTCACACAGACATCTGTGCTCTGTGAAGATCTTCTGTTTTCGGGGTCATCGACCATGCTGAAATAAAGAGGTCTGTGCTCGGTCCAAATCCGGTCACATTAGCGGTCGGCGCGGTCGGCTCCCGGTACCATTAGCAGCACAACACAAAGAATGAAACGGGGTGCCTGCAGCCAACGACGTAGCCAGTCTGAGTACAAGACTGTACAAAAGCCAAGCTTACACTCCATCTCACCAACAAAGATCAATTTTAATTATCCTGGTACTACCAAGCTGCAAGTTGCGATCAAATGTCTGCCAAAGTAGTAGCACATATTAAACTCGAGCCTATTGATGACAGTGGCTCAGACACAAGCAAAATTGAAAGTCCTTGTGAACGGACAACTTCCCGTCGACTTGAAGCTCCAGACATGACCAAACTCTCTGCTGCGCTCATTTCACCCGGTTTCTCTATGCACGTATTGACGAATGAAAGAGCACGAGAGAACCTGAGACAATCAGTCAGTGTGAAGAATAAGCAACAGGATATCATCCAACAACGACTCAATGAGCCGCTTGCGAACCCGTCGACTGCCGATGTTCAGTTCAAATCACTGAGAAAACAACCGACTCGATTGAGTCTGGACTCTTCCGATCGTGTCGAGCGAGCACATCAGACTGCACCATTACAAGGTCTGATGCAGACACCTCGAGTGTATTGCCAAGTGCCATGTCAATACCAGCACATGTACCCACACCCACAACAGTCCATTCACCAGGCACCATACCAATATTACCACCATCAACAGCCATTATTGCGACGGCACTCGAGGCCGAGCCCTTATGAGCGGCCTAGTAATCTGGAACATGGACAATCGCAGCACCCTCCAAAGACTCCCGGTCTCGCTCCCTTGACGGGACGAAGACTGACACCACCACAATCAGCGAATCATGGCGAGAGTAATAGTGTGCGGGTACTCGACTCGGCAAAATTTTCCAGACAACCAATCACACCACCGACGGAACGGCCAGATGAAGGTTTGACGACCTTGAGTCGAGCTGCTCGACTGAAGACCATGAAGGAGTCCTATATGCAGGCTTGTAGCGACAGTTTCGATGCTCTTCACGGTCTGGACCAGTAGTGCATAGCAAATTTCTGGATTCTCGTACAGGTAGACGAGTAACGGTTTTTTTTTCGAATCATCTTCGTTCGCCGTGAATCCGTCATAATCCGTGACGAGTTCTCTCGCTATCGATGTTGACCTTCTCTTGGGCAAAGTACTTGTCTACAAAGTCGAGCAATTGTGTTTCGTCAATCTGCATATGTCCTCCTTGGACCGTGATGGAGATGAGTGCCTTCCGATTGTCCAATGCACGAAGCCCAAGATTGTCGTAGTACGTCGTGTTTTGCACGGGTGTGACGATACCATTCGCATCGACGTCCTGAAAGAGCGACGACTGTTTGGGAATGACGGTGATGTCGTCTTCAAACATAATCATGACAAAGTTGTGCAGAGACGCCAAGTTTGATATATATGTCTTATTCTTGAGGGCGCGCTCATTGTTGATGTCTGCCAGGAAGATGGAGCCCTGTAGGTAGGCCTCGAGGTCGTTCCCTTTATAGTACTGTGCGGGAATGATTCGGTTCTGGACAAAGCTGGAAAAGGCATTACTTCGGACAACGAAGCGGGACGACTGGCATAGCGGGGAAGTTTCCTGTTGACATGGGACCTGGACGATCCCGGCGTGTTGTGAACCCCAAGTCATGAGAGACTTGATGGGCGGATCGTTGCATCGCTCGATGTACGCTCGCAAGAATTGTCCACCTTGAGAGAACCCGATCGCATTGAACCCGTCTTTCAGATCTGGATTCGCCTTCAAAATTTCGCATTGTTGCGCCAACTGATTGTTGATGTTTCCGATAAAGGAAGAGTCTCTCGGTCCCGTAGAGATGGCATGTGATGGTGAGGAGGTGTGATTGGACAATATATCCAGCAAGCTGACTATGCCCTCCGAGTCAGCAGAATCGCCCAAGCCGTGCCATACTACTGTTGGCAAATTGCGCGCAAGCACTAAGCTAGTCAAAAGCAGGGCAAAGAACTGCTGCATGATAAGTTGTAATGCTCAGCTGTTCTATATTGTGTGTCGAAATAAGATATAACTCTTGCAAGAAGAGACTGTCGTAAGATGATTAAAATCCTCTAATTTTCAACCCCGGATTCGTCCCGCTTCACCAGGCTGCTTTGTTTTGTGGAGCCGCATAAAGTCCTGAATTGTGATTCACGGCACTCCCTCCTCTTGCCTACATGTCATTATGAGTTTTGAGTAGTCGCAGATACCTGTCAAGGTAACAGGGATTCATATAAAGCATCTTTTCATCCTTGCACAGATCTTCGAGCAGAAAGCGGAGAACAACACGGGCTGTGCATCACTGGATTGTGTCGTTCAGGATGACAGAGCTGCCCGTGTTCTTTTTCGACCTGGATAATTGTCTCTATTCACAAAAGCATGGCATATCACAACTCATGGGAGAGAAGATACAGGACTACTTTGCCAAAAGCCTCTCGTTGACGACAGAAGATGCGCGTCAGCTTCACTATCGATACTACAAAGACTACGGATTGGCCTTACAGGGCTTGATCAAGCATCACCAGATTGATCCCATGAAGTACAATGCGGAAGTGGACGACTCTCTACCGCTCGATCAGTGTCTGACAAAGGATCCTCAACTGCGGCAACTACTAGAGCGTATAGATCGAAACAAGATCAGACTCTGGATCCTGACTAACGCATATATCAATCACGCCCGTCGCGTCCTCAAATTACTGGACGTCGAGGACTTGTTCGAGGGAATCACCTTCTGCGATTATGCTGAGGGTGAGAATCTTACCTGCAAGCCGTATCCGGAATTCTACGAAAGAGCCATGCGAGAAGCGGGCATAAAAGACAAGGACAAATGTTTCTTCGTGGACGACAGTCTCACGAATGTTGAGGGCGCAGTCAGGTTCGGGTGGAAGGAGACTATCCATTTCAAAGAGCCCTTGGATCACCCTTCCGGACATCGGCCACCCAGCAAAGGCATATCCTTCAAGGTGATTGATTCATTGAATGAATTGTCATCGATTTATCCTCAGTTCATGTCTAAATCATAGATGAACGCCAACAGAACCATAACCATATAGAAGTCCCTCATAGCCTTCCTCATGCAGCATAGAAATCGAGAGAGCATCGCAACCAGTTTGCAACACCGAACAAGGAATCTCATATTGAAGCTCGGGCAGCCGTAGTGTGGGCCGCAGGAGGAGCTCAGAAAACTGTGTGCCGCAGTTGAGTGGAGAGGCGAGTGTCTGAATCGTGTGCACGATGTCATGTATACTAGAGTATCATACGACTCGTCCGTCCCATAGGCCTTCTGTTCGCCGTCACAAAGCCATCCATTCCTTGAGATTCCTGCTGCCTCGAGAGTCATGTCAAAGAGGACGGCGAACGGTGCCCATGCGAAAGGCGAGGATATCGAAAAGACATGGGCCGTGCTCGAAGCAGGTGTCAGCCAGATCATGGAAACATTGGAGAAGGGAATGAGCTATGTTCGGTGCATGGAACTATACACGTATGTGCTGTAGCAGATCAGTGTATATGGCTGACAAGTATGCTACAGAGTCATCTACAACTATTGCACCCAAAACAAGATGCAGCGATTCCAAGACCATGCGGTTGCCGGCAAAGGTACGCAGACCTGATAGTGCAAGAACCACTCTGATGATCTTCAGGAGCCCATCTGGAGGGTGCCGAAATATATGTTAGACTCACGAAATACATGACATCACATCTGAAAGCAATCCTGCAAGTGCGTATCACGCTATTTTCAGCATTGCCAGATCTAATTGTCGGTAGGGCGCTCTCAATGTTCAAGGAGAAGAATTGTTACGATACTACTCAATGGAATGGAAGAATTATACACTAGGCGCAGGTTTCATACATCACATCTTCAGGTATCTCAATCGACACTGGGTCAAGCGTGAAATGGATGAAGGCAAGCAGGGGGTCTACGATGTCTATACGCAATGTCTCGTGCTGTGGAGACTCATCGTCTTCGATGTAGTCAAGGACAGACTTATCGCCGCTGTGCTGGAGATTATTGAGCGACAAAGGAATGGAGAAGTCATCGAAACCACACTGATCAAGAACATCGTGGATTCATATGTAAGTCTTGGACTTGATGAAGAGGACCCTACGAAACCCACAATCGATGTGTATCGAGACTATTTCGGAAAACCCTTCTTGGAGGCTACAGAAAAATATTACAAAGCCGAGTCCGAGAAGTTCGTGCTTGAAAACAGTGTGTCGGATTACATGAAGAAAGCTGAGACACGTCTCCACGAGGAAGAAGGACGAGTCGAGTTATACTTGCATCAATCAAGCACTGCTCCGTTGATGCTGACGTGTGACAATTCGTTAATCAAAGCCCATAGCGAAATGCTGCAGGACGAGTTCTTGTCTTTATTAGAACAGGACAGACAAGCTGATATGACACGAATGTACAGCCTTTTGAAGCGCATACCTGGTGCGAGCGGTCTCGAACCACTCAGGACCAAGTTCGAGCAGCACATCAGAAAGTCTGGACTAGCTGCTATCGAGAAGACATGTCCTGACAGCGACGAGAGTGTCGATGCTAAAGAGTATGTCGATGCCTTGCTCTCAGTGCACTCCACATACAATGCACTGGTCGCTACTGCCTTTCAAGCCGACCCCGAATTTGTCAAGTCGCTGGACAATGCATGCAGGGAATTTGTAAATAGGAACAAGGTGTGCAAAGCCTCCTCATCGAGGTCACCGGAACTGCTCGCCAAATACTGCGATTCCTTGCTCAAGAAGAACGCTAAGAACGGTGATGACACTGACTTGGAGATGACACTACAGAATATCATGATTGTCTTCAAATATGTGGAGGACAAGGATGTCTTCCAGAAGTTCTATACAAAACAACTAGCTCGAAGATTGGTTAGCGGTACATCAGCATCAGACGACGCTGAAGCTTCCATGTTGACAAAGTTAAAGGAAGCTTGTGGTTTCGAGTATACAAATAAGCTACAAAGAATGTTTGGAGACATGGCAACCTCAAAAGACTTGAACACATCTTATGCACATAACAAGGAAAGTGCAGATGTCAATGAACCGTTCGACAGCGAATATCTTGTACTTGGTGGTGCATTCTGGCCTCTGACCGCATCTGCTCATGGCTATTCTATTCCGGCCGAGATGCAGAGGAGTTTCGAACGATTTACAACCTTCTACCATAGCAAGCACTCTGGTCGAAAGCTTCAATGGTGCTGGCATCTTGGCAAGGCTGATGTTAGAACAACGTATCTTGGTCAGAAGTTTACATTTAGTGTTTCCATGTATCAGCTGGCCATTTTAATGGCGTTTAATCAAGGTACAAAGAATTCCTACGAGGACCTGCAAGCGGTGACAGCAATCACGGACAAGACACAATTAGATGGTGCTCTGACAATATTGATTAAGGCTAAAGTACTCTTGCTGGCTTCAGGCCAAGCTACTGAACCTTCCTCGATTTATGAACTTAACACTAATTTCAAGGGGAAAAAGCTCAAGATGAACCTCAACTTGCCAATCAAGTCTGATCAGAAAGCCGATTCGGACGACACCCACAAGACAGTGGAGGAAGACAGGAAGTTGCTTACTCAATCCGCGATTGTACGAATCATGAAGGCCCGAAAGGTGCTCAAGCATACATTACTGGTTCAGGAGACCATTTCACAAGTTAAGAATCGATTCAGTCCCAAGATACCAGACATCAAAAAGTGTATAGACATTCTCATTGAGAAGGAATATCTCGAGCGATCAGACAAGGACGAGTACTCGTACCTGGCATAGAGAAAAATAAGCTCAGCCGTTTGACCGGGTGCATGAGCAAGGTTTATGCAGTCATTATGAGCAGCGTAATCATCATGATTTAGCAATTGCGAGCGAATTACTTGTTTCCGGTGGTCATGAGGATAGCATATATCATATAGCAACTTTAAAATATTCTGCCGCCTAGATTTGTTGATTGTTCAGACAAAACGTTGGACCTCTGGCAAAGTTGTCCTTGTAGTATGTGCTTCTGTGCCAAGACATAAGAGTGGGCCAAACGCGTACCAGAAGACGAAGCGCCGTGCTTTCGAAAGGCCAGAATGCTGGTACTAATGTGTGCACAATCGAAGTGATTGCTATGCCATCTACAGCGCTTGACACCAGCTGAGGATTCGTGTAGAATCTGTATCAAGGACGACAAGAACTGAGCCTCAAAAAGTGCAATGAGACAGAACAAAGTCGCCATATGGTTGGTAAGACCTACAAATGACTTTGAAGAGACGGCGGCAGATCATCAGTGAAGACTGTGGTTCCGACAATTGAAATCCCAACTTGAAGGATCCTACGTCTCACATGAGCCGAAAGAGTCGAGGGAATGAGGGGATCGAGTTCATTGAATCCAACCACGTTCACACGGCGATGGCGCTCGGTTGTGCAGCAAGTGGCACGGCTTCCTCCTCTTCCTCTTCTTCCTCGCTGAGATAATCATCCTGATCGTAAATCACGAGGATGATGAGCGAACATGAAGGACAGCGAGCGACGTCGTCACCCTCCTTGAGCTGTGCGATGGTGATTTCGAAGCGATCGCCACATGGGCATGGGAAGTGGTAGAGTTGTTTCTTCTCATCGAAACTCATGTCTTCGATCTCGACCTCATCGTAGAAGTTGCTCATGTCGTCCAGACACTTGGAAGGACAGTCAGAGGACGAGCTGATGGTCGGCGGCCGCCTTGTAATGTCCAAGAAGAGTCATTTGCATACAAATTGCTGAGAAGCCAGAAAATATGTGGCGGAGCTCCATGTGGCAGAAGGTTGGCGGCTTGAATTTGGTGGAGAAGTGCGATTCACAAGTTCAAAGCGTCTGTACACCGTCGTCACAACATCAATCGACATTACTTATGAGCCGTCTCTAGTGCGATCATGTTTACTCGATAACCAGGGGCAAGAGGTCCTCAGGCTCAGGAGAGGCCGCAGAATTGATTGAGGATACCGCTACGGTCTACACAAATTACAATATGGAGAGACTAGCTGGCGTGCTCAGGGCTTATAGCTTGTATGACCCTGCTGTAGGCTATGTACAAGGCCTACATATGGTGGCTGCAACCCTGCTTCTATACTGCAAGGACGAAGAAGCCTTCTCGTTACTGGTCAAGCTCATGAAGGACTATAATCTGCGCTCTCTGTACTTACCCGACATGCCGGGTCTGCACATCAGACTCTACCAATTCGACCGCATGGTGGAGGAACTACTACCTGCAGTTCATGTACACCTCATCAGGTCTGGCGTCACTTCCTCCATGTATGCTAGCCAGTGGTTCCTCACTCTCTTTGCCAATAAGTTTCCTATACCACTAGTCATTCGGATATTCGATGTGGTTATCATGACCAAGGATGGCATAGATAATGTTTTGAAGTTTGGTATCGCGTTGATGCAGAAGAATGAGAGGCAGATTCTGGCGAAGACCAAGCTGGAGGATCTCTTGTTTCTACTACAGGAGAACTTGTGCACTGTTTACCAGAACGAGTTGGTGAAAAGTCCAGGCTCTGGAATCTTCGGTTCTGGACCTGAGCCAACCTATAGAGTGGATGAATTCGTGAATGATGCTCTCGATATCGACTTGGACGCATCACAATTGAAGTTGTACGAAACAGAATATCTCGAGGCTGCCAACCTGCAGCGCGTTCGCAAAGAAGAACAAGAGTCGATGAAACAGTCAAATATCACGTTGCAGGCGACAGTCAGACGTCTGGAAGAGAACCTAGCTCAATTGAACAAAGAGCATATTGAGCTGGCTAATGAATTAATAAGCTCCAAGATCAACCTTGCACGACTGGAGGACGAGAACGAGGCATTGCAAGGCACGGTGGCTGACCTGAAAAACATTGTCGACGCTCAACCTGCCGAAGTAGAAGCCCGTCTCAAGGACGAGATGACTTCGCTGATAGAAAAAGCCACAACAATGTCAGTTGAGAATCAGCGTCTGGAAGACGCCATGAGCGAGATGGAGAAGGAGCATATTGACCTGAAGATGAAATATGCCACTGAGCACGAAAGACACGACGCCTTGGTGCAGAAGATGGAGAATCTCAAGAAGAGCTTTAATTCCTGAGTGGACCTTGACAATGGTGGGTCATGTTCATCTCGTTTGGTGTGCTTCACAGTAACTACAGTCAAATGCTCAGACCATCGGAGCATTGTTCTGTTCCGGGGCTCGGACATCACGCCAATATGCTACCTGACACAAAAGTATCTGCCTTGGTGTTGGAAAGGTGCTAGGTTTGTGTTTAGCCATTCTCCACACGACTCACCGACCTGATCGATCGTCTCAGATAGTTCTATAGCAGGTTGACTTCGACAGAACCACCGTACATGTCAGTACTAACCCTTCGATGGAGTGCTCACTAGTACGTTACGAATAATGGGGAGATGCCTATTCTGTATATATTGTTAGACGGCTGAGGTGTAGAGAGTCTCTCGATTCAGCAAAATTGATCTCGTCGCAATCACTGATCACTGATCGTCTTCCACGTGCATGATCAGTGCGTGATCAGTACTGTTCGCCATCAGTTCGCTGCGAGAATATTAAGCATCTTCCATGAGACATTTCACACTCAAGATAGTAGTGTCAGTCACTTTCAAGTATACACAATACTGGTAGAGTTCTCTTATACTTGAGGCCACTTAGGACTTTCTGTCCAGGCAATACTCATTTGTAGTACACTCTCGACTTCTTAAGCCTAATAGTGCAATCGATGGACAGCATGACATGAGATATGTATGCCGGAAACTTCATCAAATACTGGGATAAAACCAGCTGTGTCACCGAAAGAGCCAAGGTTTCGTTCTCGTCTGAGGTTGAGGCAACGAGGAGTTATCGGTGGTCCGACTACTCGGGTTTCTCGCAGGTTAGCTGCAAATTACTTGAGACTGTTCAATAAACATGTTCAGGATTCACTATCGCTTGATCACTTGCTCCCTGCGGGTCACAAGAGACCTGCGTCAGAATTAGAGGACTCGTTCGTCTTGGGCATTCACTGGACAGCGGATGAGAAGGAGCAATTTTTCAGTTCGCTCGCGAGAAGAGGCAAGCGCAACGTGGAGTTATTGGTACACGACCTGCGCGGCACGAAGAGCGTGCTGGAAGTGTCAGGGTACCTGCACGCTCTGGAACGGGAATTGCAAAAGTGTGTGGAATATGCTTCCCGAAGTCGATTCCCCACCGTGTCTGCAGCAGGTCTATTGGCGTACCATCAGCTCCCAATTGCGCACGAAATTTCGGGAGCCTCTTTGACACGAGAGTCGGTCTTTGCGGAACACATTGCTGAGAAAGGAGATGCTCAAGATGCTCGTCTAGAGTCTCGTATCGGGTGGTCACGAATCGACGCCTCGACGGCCGCTGAAATTGAGACTGAACTGGCCACCATGACAGCACCACAACTGGACATCATGTACCGCACAACACCGGATCTCGTCACAATTAGCGCGTCACGAGTGTGTCAGGGTACCGTGGGATCGACATACAAAAGTACGATGGAGGCCGCGTACCGCATTATGGTCCAGAAGACCAGACTGGTGGTGCGAAAATCGATACAGTCTGCGCAACTCAGGACGAGATCTGAACGAGGCTCGTATTTCACGCCGGATAGGTTTAGGAGTAACGCAACAATCAGCGTCTCTGATGTCTTGCACGGGTGTGCGCAAGCGCAATTGTTCCCCGAGTCACGCAACGACGAGATTGACTCGGAAAGTGAATGCGAACAAAACGTTACCGACAACGAGGTCGCGGCATCCGAGCAAGGGGCTGAGGAGGAACAGGACGTGCAGAGTGAAATTGACGAGGAAGAAACGAGTCTCGATGCTTTACTGGACCTGCACGACACCCGTTTAGACGCTCGGTACGACATCGAGCATCGTCGGTTCTTGGGCTTACTACCGTCCAACCGACCGAGTCCCAAGGCAATGACTCGACGCGATGTGACGCGATTATCTCGTCAGGATTGGGCGCTACGACAAGTACAGTACCATGAGGACGAAAATGAGGATGAGATGGACCTGTGAGGAGGAAGTTAGAGTGGTTCATTAGTACTGATAAGACTACTACTACTGTTCATGATGTGGCTCTCTTGATGCATTATCGAGCTTGATTGGTGCTGCATCTGGAATCGATGCAACCACTGTCACTTCGTCACGGACACCCGAACTCGAATTCTCCACAAGGGGCTTTGTGGGTGCCTTGCTAGGTGACGGAGGCAGAGGAGGGTCGACCGTGTCGATGACGGATGGCGGGGGAGGAAGTTGACTCAATATCTGCTTCTCTTCCGGTGCCAGAGGAGGGGCGGCAAACGCCTTTGTGAACCGGGTCTTGAAGCCGGACAGGTAGGATCGAGCGGTACTCAACTCGGTGGAGATTGGGGACGTGTCCACGAAGGAAGCACTTGACTTGACGCTCTTTTCGTCCGCCGAACTCGATGCGTCCTTGGTCGCCAACGAGTCCGCGTCGGTCGATTCGGCTGGGGCAGCCAACCTGCGTTGTTCGCGGTACGCCTCACTTGCCTCACTGAAGAACTTGCCCACCCTGCTGCTCCCTGAATTCCAGGTGCTTTTTATGGCCGCCCTCGTCTGGGCCGTCCGTTCGTCAATCTTGAGATCTTGTACTGCGGTGCTCAGTCGGGCCTGGACGTCGGCCACAGTCAGACTGCGGTCCAGCACGGGGTGTCGTGGTTCGGTGATGTCAAAGCAC
Organism: Taphrina deformans; assembly: GCA_005281575.1. Lineage (NCBI taxonomy): Eukaryota > Fungi > Ascomycota > Taphrinomycetes > Taphrinales > Taphrinaceae > Taphrina > Taphrina deformans. Next base: position 108,954 of record RHGG01000030.1, read on the forward strand.
TCGTCGTCACAGTACTTGTTGAACAACCTAAAGTTCTCCGTCTCCCTCCAGCACCGGATAAACGCCAGTCCAAAGTCTGTCTTTTGCACATCATGCTCAATGTCCAGCAGAGCTTCGGGAGACGGAGGCCTCGAGGTCCCTAGTCTCCGAGCCAGGTACTGATCGTACTTTACCACAGCACATAGGGAAAAGATGTACTTTTCAAACGAGTTGCGAATATCTTCCTCTGAGCCGGCAAACGTTCTCGTGTTTGGCATGTCCGGATTTCTGGGATCCCAAGTCTCTTCCACTAGATTGGATATCGAGTCGGCCCATTTCCTATCGGCAGCTGACAGTGCGAGTGCCGGTTTGAGAGAGGTGGCGAGCACCTCAATGGTCTTGGTGTCTACATTGACCAGAATGTCGCAATGCTTTTCCTTCGCGTGCAAGAACAGGGAGTTGGACGTGCCGATCATGTATGATCGAGTGCCTTCGTCCTCCAAGAGGTCGACTTGTTGTAGAGGGGTGTAGGGTCCGAAGAATGAACCCTTGTTGAACGGCTGGAGAGGCATGCCCATGTACCTCATCATACTATTTCGGTCGCTTGACCTAAGATGCTCTTGCCGCCTGTTTGTGTCTTCAGGCTTGGACAACTTTGGATCTCCACAGAATTCGAGATGTTCCAATAGGCCCGGCAAGAGTGAGAGGACAGAATATTGTGCTGTACATAGTTGCTCGATATTAGTGCCAAAGTAGAGTATCCTCTTCTCCAAGAGTAATGCCTTCAATAGAACGACGACCTTCCACTTGAAATCATGTATCAATGATCTGATCGGCATTCCAGTAAATAACGTAGTTTCACCCCGCGTGCTTTCCAGACGTGATATCAGTGCTTCATGAAACTTCTCAAGAATGTCTCGATCAGTAAAATCGAGTTGTGAAAAATAAGCTCTGGTCACTGCACCCAGCTTGTCCTTGACGTGCGCGAACACATGCGGGGTGGAGGTCAGCACAACTACGGCTTTCTGTATCGTGCTGCGAGTGACTTCCTCAGGTTTATGCCTCAACGTGTCCGACTTGAGTTGCCGATTACATGATATACCGAAAGCAGTTGGACAATCGGGGGAACCCGTGATGACGGTAAAGTAAGAGTAGTCTTCGTCGTGTAGGTGCGACCCGTCCGGCAGCGCTTGGAAGGGTAAAATATTCCAACTTTCTGGCCTCTCGGCCTCGGGTATATCAGGGTAACAGAATTCGATCTCCGGGCCTCGAGCATGATTGAAATCAACGACCAGGACACTCAGAATAGGTGAAGACATCCTAGACTTCTGATCCGCAACGACGGAAGATAGCTGACTATTGCATATTTGTGCTCATTTGTACTGGAAAAGGTCAGGCGATTGTTCTCATGAGGCTTACAGTATTCGCAAGCATATGCTTATAAGCCTTTTGGTATGTTTTCTGTAATTCGTAGTCGGTTGTGATAGAATACTCGTATGGTAGGGATGTCAAGTGGGCGTTTCTCCACCACAAAACTCCCGCACTGCGATTGATTTTGTGGGATGCGAAAGAGCTCCGGTCCATTACAACGAGAAATTCATCTTTACAATACAGTAATATACGCAACCTTTTGGCCTGCAGTACTATTTTCGGCGTTCTCAGCGCGACTGGATCGAAAAGAGCAATGTTTTTCAATAATCTTGCCCGTGTCTCGTTCACAGCTTCGACGCTAGTCTCGACAAGATCTTTCATGATCGCAAATCCCTTGGCGCAACAGATACGAGGAATGAAAGTGCGGTCGGCAGTCAAGAAGCTGTGTAGTGGTTGTGCTTCAGTCCGTCGTAAGGGCAAGGTGAGCGAGACGAAAAAATGTTGAAGATAGTGGTGTTGATGTGTGTCAGGTATACATCGTCTGCAAGGAAAATAAGAAGCACAAGCAGAGACAAGGATAGGCGACGCTCTCAATCGCCAGCATTGGTGCCCGAATCATCACGCTGACCAAGCGTGCTATGGTCCTGCTTCTCGTGCAGACTTCTCCAGCAGTCCCGGCTCGTACTCATACGCCAATAACTAGTCATTCGTAGCTCGACGATCATCGGCTATCAGAAGAATTGATAATCGGACCGTAACGAGATGGTGTCAACGAAATGCCGCAAACATGGGACGTATGAAGAGAATGATCTCTACAAGGTCAGGGGTCATGCTCATAATATAGATAGACTAGAAGCTAGTACAAAATTTATTAAACATACGACAAACGGACTTGGAATTCTAAGACTATGCTGTTTTATTTCAATCGTAGTCTGGCGCAGATCTGATATTGCCAAATGACATAAAACTCGTGCAGAATCCCTGAGCGCTTGACCGATGCAACCTCATTGAGGAAAAACCTTATCTCGCCTGTTGAGATTCCTCACTATCAACATTGTGGAAATCCAGGATTTCACTGTACATCATAACTTTCCATGTGTCTACCGGCAAATCGGCATCGTTGAATGACCAGTCGAAAGACTGATCGGCCGCAGGCTCATCTGTAGGGTCGTGGTAAGGTGCTAGGTATTCATGCTCCAAAGCCTGCACTGCCGTGATACGTTTTCTCGGGTCGAAAACCAACATCTTCTCTAGAAGATCTATAGCCATAGGATCTGCGTTGCGGAATTTCTGTGAGAATGGGATGCGCTCACGCTTGGGCAATGATTGTACGAATCGCAGAGTGTTCTCAGAGCAGATTGTATGAATCACATCATCAGGTGGTGTTCCTAGCAGCTCTGTAATGATTGAGAATTGGTTGACGTGATCCTTGCCCGGGAACAGTGGCTTGCCTTCCAACATCTCGGCGAAGATACACCCTGCAGACCAAACGTCTACTTCGATGTCGTACTTTTGCCAAGTCAACATGATTTCTGGTGCTCGATAATATCGTGTAGAAACGTAACCAGTCATTTGTGGATCTTGTATTCTTGCCAGTCCAAAGTCGCAAATCTTCAGATCGCAATTCTCATTTACAAGAATGTTGGAGGGTTTGAGATCACGATGCACAACGCCAGCAGAGTGAACGTATTTCAGTCCTCTCTAATTCCGATTAGTTGCCCGAACGTTATACACACAGCAAACTGAAGACGAGACCACTCACCAGAATTTGATAGAGGAAATATTGAATGAATTGTTTTTCCAATGGTCGAGAAGTCAAGAGTCGATGCAAGTCAGTGCCGAGCAATTCAGTGACGAAATAGATATCCTCAAGTGGTGAAATAAAGATATCGCTGAGGGAAATGACCTGGAGTGTCAGACTCGAGACTTCAATAAGCCAATAGCTCGCGCTGTGCTTACGTTTTCGTGACGCAGATGCTTTAAGAGTTTCAATTCTCGATATGTTCTCTTCGATAATACCGGTGTACTGAAGGGCTTCATGATTTTCTTGATAGCGACGGATTGAGAAGTGAGCTCGTCTCTGGCCGAACTGCAAAGATCAGTACTACGATGCTGACTTGACGATAGTAGGTAAACGTACCAGACGAGACCGAAAGCGCCCATACCCACAGGTTGTAGGTCGACATAGCGAGAAGTTATCTCGAAGGTAGTACCAAAGATTTGTGCTCTGACGACTATTGACTGTTTTAGTACAAAGCTCCATCCATGGAATCATGGTTGACATACATTCCGCCATGCTGTCCTTCCGCTCTCAAGATTTCACGGGCTCGTGAAGACTCGACCGGAACAAGGAAGTTGTCGTGGACGACGACTGAAAGTTCAACTTTGCTTTCTGCGTCTAGCGAGTACGAAGATCCTTCTATGCTGGGTGTGTGCTCGGGTATGGCAAGGGTGGGTGGAAATGGTCTGTCGCTGACCCGCGCCCTGAGGGACACCGTTTGAGCGGCTGGGCTGAGTAGGCAACAACAGCTGGGTTTCTCTGCCTACGAAGCCCTCAGAACTACGGTACAGTAGATTCTACCTCTTTCAGCTTCCGCACACACGGGCAGCCAGCCACCAGGAAAGGCAAGTCAGACCGCATAGAGGCCGGACCAATGGGGGAAGAGAAGAGCTGGAAGGAGGGGGAGCTCGGCTCTGCTGCTTTTGTCCCGGAAATGCTCAATTGGACGCAACCCTGGAGAAGAGACCTTGCAGATCCGCCAATCGTTCTTTGCGCTTGCCACACCTGAGCTGGCATCCATGGCTAGATCCGATGGCGCCGCAAAGATGCTCCGCGGTTTATGCATTGAGTCTGTAGCCCCGCTGCACCCGACTTCTCTGTTGGGTGGAAAATGTAGCATGTCCTGGTTGCCAATGGTGCTGTCCTGCTAATTTCAGATAGACACGGCCCGCCTGCTGCGTTGAGTCCTGTGCACCAATAATATTTCTACAGAGCTCTACTTACCAATACTGCTTTCGCAATCAAGTATGAAAACTATCCTGTCATGAAGAGTTGCTAATGCTATCGCTAATTCACACGCTGCATAACTGATATACACGGTGATCGAGATCAAGTCATAATCGATGGGTAAAGTGCACCGGTCAAACTCGGTACTCAGACTGTAAGCATCAGCTGACCTGTCCTCGACTTTTTTGACGTTGCACTCTCAATTGATCATCCAAGATCATTTGCTGTGCATTAGAGAGAGGTTTCGGGGCACTAAAGACCGATGAAGTGCCTGCGGGACGAGTCGGCTTCGAATGCTTCTGCGAAGCAAAAATGTTTGGCTTTTTAGATAGCGGATTAGCAGATGATAGTTGTGTAGAATGTGTTGGCAGTGCTGAACTACAAGGAGGAGTTGCCTCAACCCCAGATCCTTTGGTATCGATTGATGCGCCCTGGCTAGTAGTCTCATCAGTGCCGTGAACAGGCAGAGCTTTCTTCTTGCCGAATGCGATCTTGATTTTCTGCTCCGGAAGCCGCGCTATGAGATCAAAATGATCACCAGAAGCTTTCAATTTGGCTTCACGCTCGGCTGCTTCTTGGTTGGCCCTTTCGATCTGTTCTGCGATCAACTGATTTGCTCGCTCTTCGTCGCCCTTGTCCTGTTTGTCTTTCTTCTTGATGGCAGCCTGCCTGTTGAGAGCTTCAGGACTGTTGTCTATCCAGGATATGAACAAGCCCTTCTCACCATCATCGACCCTACAGATGCCTTCGCGACCAAGACTCTTTACAAACTCAGACAGTGTTTTCCAGTGCGTTCCGTTCATGTGAATATGTGACTTGTTCTGAATATATTCCTGGTAGAAATGATTGGCTTGGATTCGTTTCTCTCCATGTGCCGTACGCAACAATTGCAGAAAGTCGTGCTTGAATTGGCGAGAATAATCACTGATAGCCTGGCTAGGATTCTGACCGACCAGGAGCATCATTCGAACATGAGGCTCCGAGGCGCAATGCTGCTTGAAACCGTTTTGGTCTCTCATCTGCTTCTCACAAACCTGGCAGTAGAAAGCTAGCTTTTGCAAGCCACGCGACTTCATACGATTCGCCAAATCCTTTGGAGTGCCCTTTTCTGCTTTCGGCATGACGATAGCCTGGAGAGATACGACAACCGACAAAAACCCTTTCACTCCACGGTCTTTCGGCGCTTCACTCAGCGATGTACTATTCTCGAAAACAGTCTGATGGCTCCTGAGAAACTCGACTCCACATTGTGAATCACTTCATACTTTTGGTGGCAAGGCGATCTTTACCGAGGTTTAGCCTTTCTAAATTCAGCTAGCAGGAACAGTGGTTGTGATCAAGAGTACTCAAGCTCTCATTACAATTGTTGCAAGGTCTCCACTTTGTAACACATCTTGTACAATTGCCCTCTTCTAAGATCTACAAGGGTCAGTCAGTAAATTTCGTGCTCAATGGACATACTCAATGTGTGCATTGATCCATTTGTGCTTCAATCGAGAGTTGTTCATACAGTCTAAGTTCTTTTGTTTCAGTTGCATGTTTGGAGATGAGAGGCATAGCAGAAGAGATCAGCACTAAACCTTCTGTGATCTGTTAATTATCATTTGGCGAAGGCTGACATGATCGAAAATGCTACGGAGACCAGCAAGATCAAGAGTTGTGACCATAATGAACCTTCATCTTCGTCGTATACGAAAGGTTTGCAAGGTATAATTCACACATTACAAGAGCTTTCGAGGAAGGACAATCGAGTGCTTCATGCTGCAACATGTCACCGAGATGTCTCCTTTTGTACGACTGACTGGAGTGATATTGGCTGGGGCTGTGGCTATCGCAATATACAAACAATACTATCGAGCTTGATGATCACGAATGTTGAGTTCTATAGACGTGCATTCAAAAAGTCTGGAATATTGACCGTAGCGGAAATACAAGCTGGGATTGAGCACGCTTGGCAGTGTGGATACGATATAGAAGGTGCTGCTCAGCTGAAGTGGAAACTCTCAGGCACGAGAAAATGGATTGGCACTACGGAAGCTTATGCGTTCCTGACAGCTTTCGGTGTTGATTGCTCTATAGTCCAATTCGAAGGAACAAGTCATGTTAAGAAGATGATGGGCTTTTGCGAAGCATATTTCAGTGTCGAGTGCAAGGAGAAGGGCGAAGATGTTCAAGAAAACGTGCGGGGGCCAATGTATCTGCAACATCAAGGACACTCAAGGACAATTGTCGGAATCGCAAAGACACAAGACGGTACTGCACTTTTGGTGCTCGATCCTGCTCACCGTGTGACATCACTGATGCGAAAACTGGTGCAAGCGCTGTCGGTAGCACGTGGTGATGTCGATGTTGACAAAAGCATCCGTATAAGACAGGATTGGCCATGGCACAAGCTTTTGAAGGATTACCTGATCTCTGAAAAGTCCCTAAGCAAAAAGCAATATCAATTGCTACGAGTCAACGGCCTGCTACATGACTCCGTTGACCTAGACCGAAAAGTCATTCGGCCTATTCTAATTTGAGTTGGCAGCGTGGAGACACTGTACTGGAATAGGTCGCCTCCGCCAGCTCTGACACTTAGTTGTGGAACGGGCATACACCTAGTGGTGCGATCGATCAGCAGAAGCTAGAGGCCGAAGTGATCACAGACAGGGATCAGCTTAGAGAAGTCCTGCATATTCAGACATGTGACCATATTCTCTTCACCCTCAGGTAAGACTTTTGGCCAAATTTGGCAATCTCGAAGCAGGTAGTTCGTTCAACGATGAGATTCTGCGTATCTACATTCTTCAACAGCTCATGACTTAGCCCATGAAAGACTGTGAACACATCTACAACTCAAACAAATGAAAGCCACAGAGAGTTCCCAAACCATGAGATAATGTGATTGGCAGGAGCGACAATCCCGCGTGCAGTGGTTGATCGTGGGTCATCGGTGCAAGATCGGATTGAAGGAGGTCGCGGTATATTAGGAACGACAATCATATGATCCTTATTTTCAAGCAATTGTGGTGCTTTTGAACGAACAACCACATGGAGGAGCAATCGTCAGATTCTCTTGGCCCAGCACATAATTCCATTTTCAGGTCAGTCAGCAGAGATTATAGATCTCTTGTAGGATCAAGAACTCGCCCAAGAATGTCACGCCGAAGGACCACGGATTTGTCTGCACAATTTTCAGTACGAAGGTCATCTCAGGAGTTCGATCTTCAATCTCGTATACGTGAGGTTTATGATTTTGGTTCATCATCTAAGGACTTAGCTCAACCTTCGACACGTCATCCGGCAAAGCTCTCAAGCTGTCGAGACGATTTCGGTCCACAAGCTGATATCTACCTCAACTCGAGTGCGCAAAAGTTAGTCGCCATGCATCAGCCAAAAGACAGGATCATGACGCCACAGTCTAGAGCAAGCGAATTGAGTAGGTGTAGGACGTTAGCCAGTAATACTGCAATGGAGGAATTTTCTCAGGATGCTGTGACCAGTGGGTCTGTCAATCGTGAGTTAAAATTGAAGTCTGCAGCAGAAATCGAGTCTTGTCAGATCTTCGTGACGTGTATTGACGGTTTACCAATGTCGCAGAATCATATGTTCTCTGCATTTTCAGCTTTCGGACAGATCAAATACTACAAACATTCATACGACGAATCCGATCTTCATATCATTCAATACTATACATCAGATGGTGCACGCGTAGCCATTCGACTTGATGGTCGATGTGTGTATGGTCGGTACTTACACGTTAGACAGCATCTGGATGAACATCTCGGTTACGCAGACGGAAACACAAAGAACAATGGCCACGTCAATCCTGATGCATTGACTGATGTGGGTGTCTCGAGACATCCCAAGTCAGGGGAAATATTTATCAGCTCCAGTCCTACATACCAGAACAGACAGAGCACCAAGCTATTGGGCAAGAATCACATCACCCGTCTGCCAACTAAAGGCCCTGGACGATCAGTCGGTAGTACGCCCCCAAGCCATGTTACGGAGGAACTGACGTCTCGGGAAGTGCAAGGAGCATTGAATACAGGTTCGATAATACGAGCAACTGTATCAAGGACAATGTGACTAATGTGCAAGATTGCTCACTACCAAGTTTGCCAGTTTCGCCACTCGAGGGCTACTTTAATGCTTCCTCTAAAGGCAGACACCGCACGAGTACGCCTGTGGTAAACTTCTCTCGAGGCATAGATTACAGCACCAACGACTCTTCACCTGTACCAACAACTGGAAGAAGATCTCGAATGACAGTACCAATCTTTGCTAAGGAGTATCAAGGTGCTTCCGTCCACGAACGAGGATGCAATTTGATGGGTTTATCAAATACTTTTGAGATGGAATCACCAATTTTCAGCTCCGACCTGCCACTATCCCTATCATTTGACGTGGCCGAAAGAATACATGGCTCGTCATGTAAGCAACAGTCTCCCAATGAGGTACTCTTCGGTGCTATCGCACGCAAGTCTGATCTGCGAACAACCATCATGATCAAGAATATTCCAAACAAGATTAGTCAAGAGATACTCAAGAAGTGGATTGATGAAACGTAAGATTGGCGTCTCCATTTGAATATGTATCTAAGTCGTGCAGGAATGAAGGCACATATAATTTCTTGTATTTACCAATGGATTTGAAGAATGAATGTAATGTCGGCTATGCATTTATAAATTTTGTGGATCCAATCGGCATCATCACGTTCGGCCAAGCTCGCGTAGGAACGATCTGGAGTGTCTTCGGGAGTGAGAAGGTCTGTGATGTATCATATGCCAACATACAGGGCAAATTTGCACTGGCTGAGAAATTCCGGAATTCTTGTGTAATGGACGAAAGAGAATCGTATCACCCTCACATTTACCATACCTATGGACCACAGACAGGGTCTTACGAACCGTTTCCGCAGCCCAATAATTCGTCTCGGAAAGCTCGCTCCTCACAAGCTGCTAAAGAACTTGGTCTCCTCCCATTCTCAAAGTCTGGACCCGATACCAACGAATAGCACCAAATTCATGCCAACTCTCGGTAGACGTACTTGCTCCGAAAGTACATACCTCGCGATAACGACGATCCATGGTTCGTATGGTCATCTACAATGGCTGTTGAGCTACAGAAAGACCTCGGTAGAACCGATTATGGTCGCATTTCGTTATACCAAGTCTTAAATCAGCCGATAGTGTGCGGCGGTAGTCCTTTTGGGCATATGCTATTTTCGAAGCATATAGCTGCTGACGCTCAAATCAGATACTAGCAGTCCCCTGTCAGATTCTCCGGGTTAGAAGAAAGGACAGAAAATAGCTGCAGAAGAAATTTGTGTATTTGTCGAGTTGAATTCCCACCATCGTCTAAGATTGACAAGTCAGGGAATCGTTGAGTTCGCCCTGAAACATTCGCACTTGTCGACATGCGTCAAAGCCAAAGGTTTTCCCGTCCAAGCTGAAGATACCTTGACTATTGCCACCCACATAGAGAGGATTGTCGTTGTGACCATGGTTGTGGCAGACGATGACGAGCAACACTGGAGACGTGGCGGTAACACTGATGCTCGCATCTGATGCGCGATTCCACGCATATGTCACATCCCCATCGAGACATGAATAGACGACCGAATTGGCTTGTGTCGACGAGAGCTCGCACTCGGAGTGATAGCGGACTTTCAGGGCATTTTGTGCGATGGTACAGTATCCCGACCCTGGCAGAAGCGCCTGGACCACGCCGTAGAGAAAGGCATGGAGGCAAAAGACGAGGGACAGCCTCACAGGAGCGATGCACTGTACCATGGTGCGGACCTGTGCCAACACGAAGGCTACCGACCCTCTTGAGTCATCGAGGTGAACGAGAGGTAAATTGAAGTGTCACCGACACCGTGCTGGTCAGAGTGTGCAAGATGGAGTATGCGAAACCCAAGTACACACTCGGAAATCTATGCGAAACCCAAGTACACACTCGGAAATCTATGGCATTGCAGCAGACGAACTCCTGGGCCGGCAAATCGGAACCGCAAGAGATCCGCGCCAACCCCCGCCATCTACTCAAGATCTCGAGTTAAGGGCGCGCATAGACGCAGGGCAACGGTAGACGAACAAAGCCCTGTATCCACTGTCCAGTATCGTATCATTGTATTCACGTCTATGTACATCCTCATACTCGAAGGTGACCATCGCCAAACGCTCAAACGTATCCTACACTCCCTAGTCCGATACATGTCTCAGTACACAATAAAGATCATTTTCAGGCCGCAATTGACTCGATTGACGTGCGCTTCGCGCGCAGGCTGCGGGTAATCCTCGGTTCTACAGAACCACGGTCAGGGAACGCGTTTGAGTGTTTTCGCTTGCCTGGACAGTTGTTTTCCTTGTTGTCCAGCACGGTGAGCACCGCTGCCTCGAATCCCTGTTTGTGCGAGCCTCTGACTTGTGCATTCGGCGTCACGATTTCGTATAATGCTGCTTTGTTTCGGGACCGTGTAGAATTGAGCTTGATCTTGACGAGTTTTGTCTCTTGGTTGAGGGTGGTGATACATGAGTGTGAGTCCTCGAGCTTCGTGGCGTTTTTGGTCTTCTGGATGGGTCTCTTGGACTGTCTGAGGGTGGTGAGGGTGGTTTGTCTCATGAAGAACGAGGGTCGGGTGTCCTTGAGGAGCGCGACAAAGTCGTCAGAACGACCTTGGACGTGGTAATCAATCACATCCATCCATTCGGTGCCGGCTGGCTCGGTCAAGTCGACGAGGATGACTAGTCCGCCTTGGTCGTGCACCGCCTTCGCAAAGTCCTTGACGAGTCGCTTGAGTCCGGGCACTTTTAGCGAGGTGCCGGCAATGAGCAGGCAGTCCGGTTTCTTCTTCAGATCGGCGGCACAGGCCTGGGCGATCTGCTCACCTGCCGGATGCTGCTCTCCATACAAGACAATGTCAGGTCGCAGGGTGCCGATTGTCATTGCCCGGCGACCCAAGGCAACTCTCATTGCGCACTTGTCGGCACAGGTCGGACAGTCTGGTGCTTCCCCGGCCTCAAGCCTGGCGAGAAAGGCGTCACTGTAGTCGAACGTCTCTGCGCAGAGGAAGCATTTCAAGGTGTGTATGTCGCCATGTAGCTGGATAGTGTCGTTCTGGCTGAGAGGCCGTGGGGCAAGACAAAGCCCGGCTCGAGCTTCGAGACCATCAATATTTTGTGTATATGCGCGAAGTAGTTTCTTCCGTTCTCGAAGCGTTTTCAAGAGTCGGTGAGTGGCGGTGGGCGTTGCAGCTAGTGTTTTCGTCCGTAGATTGGCCATGTATCGATAGAAGAGCTCGGTGGTTTCTGTAGATTGGAATAGGGACACGTCGAACAGATCTTTACCCTTGATGTTGCCTTGAGCGCCCTGAGCCGTCGAGTACAGTCCATTCATGCTACGAAAGTCCTAAGGTGTCAAAAACCCAGTTGACTGAAATGTGATCACAACTTACGGGTATACCTGCACTGCATGATATTCCAGCTCCAGAGACAAAGACTATTCGCTTGGCGTCGAGAACGTTATCGGCAATATAAGTGAGTGACTTCTGGCACGAACCAGTGTTCAGATTTATCTTGACCGTCATGCTTATTGTACAATGCGACGACAGACGAGTCGTCCGATACTGAAAATGTCAAGTATACCAAGCGAATGTATAGCTCTGTCTGCGCCGGTATGAACCAAAAAGATCTCCACCAATGCGCGCAATTTAGGCGCGCGTTAAAGTGTGGCTGGTGACGCGCCTGCTTAATGCATTAGTCCGCGTCAATCACGCGCTTGCACAGCATAACATTGCACTGACTACACACACGGGGAAAGCAATTACCGGGAAGGCACACGGTACACCATATCAGTCTACACTGTTGACAATTATGCAGCTCGATGGACAGACACAGAAGTGTCATAGCCATGAAGAGGGAACCCTTTGAGAGACCATAAATTGCTGAACTTAGCGTTTGATTTGATTGACGCCAAATTAGACCACAGGCAATTTTGTAGTATATGCCCGCCATATAGTATGACTCTACACGACCCATCTCGGGCACAACCAGGAACTAAAGAAGACGGACTTGAGTCATCAAACTGTAACCGACCTACCTGCCGTGCAGCTTTTTCATAGATTCACAAGGTTTTAGCATTACTTGCACGAAAACTTTCAAGACTCACGAGGCCTCTTGAGACTAAAAAACCTTGACCAAGGTAGTGCTTGTTGTAGTAGACAAGGACAGACTGCGAGGTTGTGTATGATGGCCTCTATACTGGGCCGGTCAAGCAAGATTGTGCAGAGGGCCACGATCTACCGAAGTTTCTCCGTTGTGCGCTGAAGTGAGCAGAAAATTCCATCCACTGATCATTCACTTGATCATCCACTTGATCAACCACTTGATCAACCACTGATGGACTGACTGCTGATCACGCAAAACAGTCGCTCCCGCACACACGGGGCGGACCGCTCGGCTACCAAAAATTCGCTGTGGATAGGCGCACGCAAACATGGTCTACAAGTGAAATCGTTCACAAGGACATACTTGCACACCCTATCACTCGCCCAGCATGAAGTGTGAGTACATATGAGCCTAGAGTCTACTCATTGGGAGGTTATCTGAGTGTCTCTCAGTCAGTGATAACACTCGACTTTGATATGCCGACAACATGCCCTTGAATTGCTCGGCGACTCTTTCGGAACTCGACTGACGATGTGTAGTGAACATCTCATACCCAGCCAATGGGACTAACAAATTGATCGATATCGACGATGAGCGAAAGGTCCGTGTCTTCATGGACAAGCGAATGGGAAACGAAGTTCCAGGTGACTCGGTTGGTGATGAGTTCAAGGGATACGTCTTCAAGATTACCGGAGGAAACGACAAGCAGGGATTCCCAATGAAGCAGGGAGTTCTGCACCCAACCCGTGTCAGGCTCTTGTTATCCAAGGGACACTCATGTTACCGACCACGACGAACCGGAGAGCGAAAAAGAAAGTCTGTCCGAGGATGTATCACCGGAAACGATCTCGCAGTCCTGTCTCTTGCCGTCGTCAAGCAGGGAGAGGCTGACATTCCGGGTCTGACCGACGTCTCACAGCCAAAACGTCTGGGACCAAAGCGAGCCACAAAAATCAGAGCCTTCTTCAACCTGTCGAAGGAGGATGATGTCCGAAAGTTCGTTATCCGACGTGAGGTTGCAAAGGACGGAAAGAAGGCATACACCAAGGCACCAAAGATCCAGCGATTGGTGACACCTCAGCGATTACAACACAAGAGACACAGACTCGCCATCAAGCGAAGGAATGCTGAGCAGCAGAAGGAGAACGCTGCTGAGTACGCCGCTCTCTTGGCCAAGAGGGTGTCTGAGGCAAAGACTGCTGTTGCAGAGCGAAAGAGACGAACCACCGAGGCCAAGGCTTAAAAATCTACGAAGCATAGAATTGTCCTTTTTGTGATTGGCACGTCTGTCATGATGTGAGCGAAACAGTCCTCAGAGGTGCTGTTTGGTGGAGGCCACGGCAGCATGCATCAAAATATTTAGTCCCTTCTTTGCATTGCTGTCTATCAAATGAATACAAAATCATATCATCCACAGTCCAATCATAGTTGTCAATCGTCTTTTTTGTCTCTTCTTTCTGAAAAGTCCATGGCCAAGCGCAAAAGTGCAAGATGACAGACATCGTATTCGACCCGACTCCACTACCACAAACTTGACAACTTTTCCGGACTTTTGAAGTTTCTTGGATGACTTGAAGTTCATCTTGCATTGTCGTTTTCCCAGCTTGCCGAAGTGTGCCAGGGATGAATTCTATCAAGATCTTTGCGGGCAACAGCCATCCGGAGCTCGCCCAGCGCGTCGCTGAAAAGTACCAAAATCCAGGTGGACGGCAGACACGAAATTTCCAGGACTGACGCATGACAGGATTGGCATCGAGCTGGGCAAGGTGGTGGTGCTCAAGTACTCGAATCAGGAGACGGCCATCACGATCGGCGAGTCTGTCCGGGACGAGGACGTGTTTATCATCCAGACGGGCTGTGCGTCCATCAACGACCACCTGATGGAACTGTTGATTATGATCAACGCCTGCAAGACGGCGTCTGCGCGACGGGTGAGTTGAACCCTCTGCACGAGTCGGGGCGTGCCCTGTTCTTTTGTGTTTGTGTTTTTGTCGGAGGAGGCGAGACTGACGCTCCGATTCCAGATCACGGCGGTGATACCGTCCTTTCCGTATGCGAGGCAGGACAAGAAGGACAAGTCCCGGGCCCCGATCACGGCAAAGTTGGTCGCCAACATGCTCCAGACGGCGGGCTGCAACCACATCATCACGATGGACCTCCATGCCTCGCAGATTCAGGGATTCTTCAACATCCCGGTGGACAATCTGTTTGCGGAACCGTCCATGCTAAAGTACATTCGCGAGAACCTCGACTACAAGAACGCAATCATCGTCTCGCCCGATGCCGGCGGGGCCAAACGGGCCACCGCCATCGCCGACCGTCTCGACCTCGACTTTGCCCTGATCCACAAGGAACGGAAAAAGGCGAACGAGGTGAGTCGGATGGTGCTCGTCGGGGACGTGGTCGGCAAGGTCTGTGTGTTGGTGGACGACATGGCGGATACCTGCGGCACCCTCGTCCTCGCCGCCAAGACACTCATCGATAACGGCGCCCTGTCCGTCTACGCAATAGTAAGTCACCGTCCGCACAGTTTTGGGGGAGTCCGAGTGGGCTGACGGGCGTGAATAGGTGACCCACGGCATCCTCTCCGGGGCCGCGATCGAGAAGATCAACTCCTCCCAGCTCGAGAAGGTGGTCGTCACAAACACGATCCCGCACGCGGAGAAGCAGCTGCAGTGTGGCAAGATTGACACGATCGACATCAGCGGGGTGCTCGGCGAGTGTATCAGGAGGATACACCACGGCGAGTCCGTCTCTGTCCTGTTTTCAAATATGCCCTAGCGACCACGGCCCAGCATCAAGTCAGTCACCTTTTTCCCTCCGCATGCGCGGGAGAATTTTCATGTTGATTTCAGTATATAGCGGGAGTTTTTACAATAGCGTCTTTTTTGGCATATAGTCATCTTTAGAGTTTAGAGTCTACCCTTTTGTGCAAGTGTCATGTATACAGATTCATTGGGCCGACAGCGGCCATCAACTGCCCTCCTGACACGCCCAACCATCGAAAGCCAACAGAGTACAATCACGACGGATGACAAAGAGGTGTTTCTATTTACTTCTATATATTGGCTAAAACCAGTGGGCATCGAGGCATGCACGATGGGCAGGGCTCGTTTGGCCAACGGGAGCGAGCATTCCATAGAACTGCCACCTACATTTACAAATCAATCGAATCCTGCAATCCTGTCGGCGCATTCGAGTGGGAATAGTGTATGGGGTGAGCTGGAAAGGTGTAGGGCCTGGTGATTTTTGACTCTCTAGCGTGCTGAGCAAGATGCCATCCACCACAAACACAAAAAGTTGTGGCTGATCATGATCAGTCATGTTGCCTTGGCTCAGTACCAGCATCACCCTCTTCTCATGTAGCCTCACAAGCTCACGTAGGGACGGGCATTGGGTCGCGAGTCCTTATATTATCAAGCCACAAACAACACCGATGCATGAATTCATCGAAGGAACGGTCAGAAGAAGCAACTCGAACAAAGTCAATGATTGGAATGGGCCGTCCTGGCTCAGAGGCCGCTCTCGGCAAGTCCAGTCGCGGCGTCAGTGTAGTCCATGAGACACGGGCCTAGAGGAAGGGAAATCTAGAAGTATAGTCCATTCAAGCTTCGCAATCATAGCATTTCCTCCGTGCGATGCCATGGTCTCATTGGTAGATTGGGCATTTTATACTTTAGACAAGGCTAGGCCTGCAAGTGAGATGTACATGTCTTGGACCGGGCGAGTGCCAAGTGCAGTTGAAACAGACTTCTCCAGCTCCCCGGGGGCGCACCCAGCCTTTCTGCCACACCATCAATCGTGTGGAGGTTGTTTACCGGTCGCGTCGCGGTCCAGACTTATTGCTGGGGCATTACTAGAGCAAAAGCATGCGATTGAGTGAAGCTTTAATCACCCTTCCTGGTCGGTCGATGAGCAACTGTGGCGTGGAATGAGACGAATGGGCGGTGATCAGGTGTAGGCTGACACTGCTTTAGAACGTGCCTCGAATGGAGATGGGCAAGACGATACAAATGGACGAATGGACGAATGGACGAAAGGACGAAAGGAGAATTGGCAGCGATCCATTCAGGTGACGCGACTGGATCTTGACTCGGTCGACCGACGAGCGAGACATGTCACGCTCAAAGTGGAAGGGGACGGTCGCAGGGCAATTGCCGATGATTCCCCATCTGAATGCGCACCCTCAAGGATTGCGTGGAGAGAGAGGGAGAGAGAGAGAGAGAGAGAGAATAGAGTTTCCCGCCTGTCGCGGGAAGGTTTCCATCTCCAGCCCAAACGGGTCAGGACTCGATGCTTCTGACAAAAAAACAGGCCGGGAATGGCCATCTGGGGCGAGAGAGACAGGAGCGTGTGGCGCAGTCTCGCACTTGGGGGTCTGGGACCATTTGCAGACATCAGCGCTCTAATACAGTAACAGATCCAAATCACGTCTCGACTGCCTACCTGTTTGTGAGGGTAAGAGATTGGAACAGGACAAGTCAAGTCTAGTCGGTGATGAGGGCACAGGCCAGTACACGCAGGCAGGCAGGAATCCAGGCAGGGCAAGGGAGAGGCTCGAGGGGGACGATAACCAGCCACTCACTCAACTTGATGCTTTCGCCCGGAGATTTTCCCTTTTCTCCTTTCCTTTGCTTTGAATCCGTCTGTCGGTCGGTCGGTCTGGGCGTTTCTGGGTGGCTTTCGTGTTTTTCCCCCCTCCTTCCCTTTCCCCTTCTCTCTGTCTGTCTCTCTCTCTGTCTCTGTCTCCTCCCCTTGTGGCCCAGTTGACACTCACAGGCAGACAATCAGTCAGACAATCAGATCACATTCTTTCCCCCCTCCCCAGTCTGTCTCTCTCTCCCTCCCAGTCTCTCCCTCCCTCTCCCAGTCTCCCTCTCTCAGTCTCTCTACCAGTCTCTCCCTCTTTGGCTGAGCTGCTGGGCAGTAGCTCATCCGTCTCTGTCTGTGTCTGTCTGTGTCAGTCGGTCTGGCTTCTGTGGATGGATGGAGGATGAATGGAATCACCGATTTTGAACTCTGGAGCAGCGCTTCCCGAGATTCCTCTACCCTAATCCGCCCTCCCCTGCCCTTCCTGCCCTTCCCTTTCCTGCTCACCACCACCAGTCTTCCTTGCTTCGTCCCTTGTCCTCTCCCTCTTCCCTTCTCTCCTTCCCTCTCCCATATCCCCCTTCCCCTTCTTTGACTTGGACTTCTTCTACTTCTCTCCCAGTCTATACCACGCACCTTCCCGCACCGTCACTCTTCCCTCTCTCCCGCATCGGTCCTGGTGCAAATTCGAGCGGCCGGTCCAGCATCCTCGACCAGACAACTCCACATTGCCTTCCCCTCTGACTCCTGCTGTGCCCTCTTTTCCCTCACAGCCCTCACAGAGGACGCCGAGTCGTTCGACCGTTTCTACGGAGAAGAAGGGCGCTTGCGACGCGTCTCGTCCGTCTGTACCATTCCCTGGGGAAGCTAGAGGGAACTGGCGCGCCAAGTCTCGTCTCGACTCTCCTGACCGGCAACACACACCGCCCTGACTCTCCATGGGGGCATGTCTGTCCTCGGGCTCGGGATCGGGCAAGGACACGACGGATGAAAAGAACTCGGCCGCCATCGATCGGCAGCTCGAGGAGGATGCACGCAGGCTGAAGAAGGAATGCAAGATCCTGTTGCTCGGGTCGGGCGAGTCGGGCAAGACGACCATCGTCAAGCAGATGAAGATTATCCATCAGACGGGTTACTCCCACGACGAGAGGCTCATGTTTCGCTCGACCATCTACAAAAACATCCTCGACGGCTCCAAGGCCATCTGCGAAGCCCTCGAGAAGCTCGAGATTGAGCCGGAACACGACGCGACCATGGTGAGTGTGATGCCGCGAGAGGGCTGGCCACGATCGGGGGAAGAATTTGCTGACACGGCTGCAGGTCGCACTCGAGCGGATCCTGTCGACACACATCGCCGCCGACCCCATGGCGCCCTTTGACCCACGACTGCGCCAGGATATCGTCCAGCTGTGGACGGACCCGAGCATCGCGATCCTCATGGGCCGGCAGAGCGAGTTCTATCTGATGGACAGCGCGCCCTACTTTTACCGGGAACTCTCGCGCATCACGGTGGAGGACTACATACCGACAGAGGCAGACGTCCTGCGGGCCCGAACAAAGACGACCGGCATCTTCGAGACCCGCTTCACGATGGGCAACCTGAGCATACACATGTTTGACGTCGGCGGCCAGCGCTCGGAGCGGAAGAAGTGGATCCACTGCTTCGAGGCCGTCACGTCCATCATCTTTTGCGTGGCCCTGAGCGAGTATGACCAGGCGTTGCTGGAGGAGCAGGGCCAGAACCGGATGACGGAGTCTCTCGTGCTCTTTGACTCGGTCATCAACTCGCGCTGGTTCGTGCGGACCTCCATCATCCTCTTCCTCAACAAGATCGACCTCTTCAAGGAGAAACTGCCGCTCGTCCCGTTGTCGGACTGGTTCCCGGAGTACCAGGGCGGGGCGGACCCGAACAAGGCCGCCAAGTACATCCTCTACCGGTTCACCCAGGTCAACCGCGCAAAACTCAACATCTATCCCCACCTGACACAGGCCACGGACACGAGCAACATCAGACTCGTCTTTGCCGCCGTCAAGGAGACGATCCTGCAGAACGCACTAAAGGACAGTGGCATCCTGTAGTCTCGATCCTCGATGACTTTTGACGACGACGACGTCGACGATGATGATGATCGCGATGATGATGATGATGATGATGATACGAATCGATAGACGTCGGGGACTTTTTCCAATTGGTCTCGTGCGCCAAGTATCCGTCGTTTTGATCCTTGAAGAGTCACGATGGAGCAGCAGCCACCAGAAACCTATGTGAATCAGCCATGTGAATCAAGACAGTGGAGGTCTCGAAAAAGGCAGAGGTGTATGCAAGGAAAAAAAAAAGGGGACATCGTGAACGCGTGCCTATGATGAGCAATAAACCAACCTAGGCTACCAAATAATTATAATCCGTACATATAGAAAGTGCCGCCCTGATTATCATTATACAAATTATAAAGGTCTTTCCTTCCCCATCCGTCTACCCCGCCCTCTTTCAATTTACAACTCTTCCGCGTGATCGATACAGAATTGAATACAACTATTCTTGTCGTGCATGTCCAGGATCTCCTTGCCGCCCGCCGGGTCCCAGATGATGGACGGACCCAGCACCACCGCCAAATTCTTACTCGTCATCAGGTTCTTGTCGCAGTGTCGCGAAACGGCCTGTAGGTGCTTGAAGAGGACCCTGAGAGTCTCGTAGTGAGGGCCCGGCAGGTCGCGCAACACGTCCTTCACCGCCCGCACCCGGACGGCTGGGCTCGGGATCGCCGAGGTGCCGATGAATGGCTCGTAATTGTCAAACGTGATGAGTGGGATGGGCAGCTTGCGGAGGTATTGCTTCAGGACAGAGGTGATGGCGGAAATGTCCGTAAAGGTCGGTACACTGATTGCCTCCCCCTCGGCATTCGACATCTCGAACGACTCGATGAGGGACTTCATTTCGCCCGCGCCGCCAGATTTGCGATAAAGTCCCTCAAAGTCGAGTGCACGCGCCTCAATCACTTTGATGCACGCAGTGACGATTTGTGGCACAGATCGACCTTCCGCAGTGCTTTGGGTCACCAGGTCATGACCAAATAGACCCTGTTGACCTGTCGAGCTCGCATCATCCAGACGCGGGTCAATCTGTGTTGAGAGGTTCTGTTGTGATTGCCAAGTCCTTTTGAACTTACCACCACCGCCGGATTTTGACACGAGCTTGTCGGAGGATTTCGAAGATGACATTGTCATGTCAGATAGGCTGTGTCCAATTGACATAGTAGGTCCACTTATATACTGTCCCAACGTGACATCTTGGGATGACGGTGTCCTACCCCATCGGAAGGCTTTCTTGGTCTTCTTTACCAGGTTGAATTTCTTGGGAGCGGCTACATCAGGTACACGTTCGCCAGACATACGCTTTGTAGCCGCCTCGAGAACAGGGTCCTCCTCGTCTTCGATACAATCCTTGCGATATGTGCCAATGACCGGTGTCTGTAAATATGTCTCGGATATCGTGTCGTTTGTGTTCCTTTCAAGCTCAAAAGTAGTGAAACTTGGGGAAGCTGACAACGCTGTAAGGGAGTCTTCCGCCCTAAGCGAGGAACCAGACGTCTTTGTTCCCTTGTGAGCCTCCATATTGTGCTGGATCTGCCGAAGCATCGATTCATGGAGCTCGGAGAGGTTGTTGCGACGTTGCTCAAGAATTGAAACTTCTTGTGTCAGATCGGATTTGTTTTGCAAGAGCTTCCCATTCTCGAGTTGTAGATCGTTTCGTTGTCGAATCAGCGATTCGATTTCTTGTGAGATCGTTCCCTTCACCTTTTTCAGCGTTGAGTCCATATCAGCGACGACACCCGCCTTCCATTCCCCAAGCGGCACACTCACATCTGAGATTCTATGGCGATGGTGCAAGTAAGACTGATGTTCGGCATCTGACTGGAGAAGCTGATTCTCGACATTGGCGAGTAGAGATCTGCGTTCTTCCAATTGTTGCTCAAGGGA
Source organism: Taphrina deformans (assembly GCA_005281575.1). Lineage (NCBI taxonomy): Eukaryota > Fungi > Ascomycota > Taphrinomycetes > Taphrinales > Taphrinaceae > Taphrina > Taphrina deformans. The sequence goes on from RHGG01000030.1 coordinate 130,035, forward strand.
TTTTGACTCATCAATTCCTTTGATAAAGTGCTCAAGGTAATCGATCCTCTCTTTCTTGATCCTTAGGGCTGCCTGCAAAGCGGGAACTTCTGAGGCATCATCGTTGATAGATTTTTGGCGCTCCACAGGTACTGGAGATTTTGGAGTCAATGCACTTCCCGAAACACTTTTCCTGTGCTTCAGCATCTTGTTGGCGAGCCTGCTGATGGTGCCACTTCGCTCTAGTGAAGCGCCATTCAGAGATTGCTGCGAAGCTCTCTTACCTTGCGGCGATAGATTGAAGGCTTTTGCGAGATCGTTTTCGAATAGGGTGACTGGTGAACCAGGAACGAATTTGTAGGCTGGAGAACCCTCAAGAGATTTGGAAGGCACATGTCGACGCACCGTCGAGTGCGCTGCCGTTGTTTGACTGTCTGGAGTTGTAGAAGTGATACTAGCATCACGAGCCTGCGCTATCTCAGAGAACGAAACATTACGCGAATGTGTACCATTCCCACGTCCTTGGTCAAAAGGAGCATCGTCAACCACCGAGTAGCCCGTAGACGGCGGCGTTGTCTGTACATTGTTTGAAGACTTGGTCCTCAATGGCGTCGATAGATTTGAGCCACCGTTTCTCATGCTCGATTCTACTTTTACTGTGCCCACACCTGTTACTGATGCGGACAGCGGTGTATGTAGCGCACTGGGTCTTAGCATCGTCGATCGATCCGCGGAACGAGGTGGCACGGCCGGAGTCGCCTGGTCCGCCCTTCTTGATGGCGTCACTATGTTTTCTGCGAAACCTCGGGCCTCACTACCCATGTTCGGCGTCGCTGGGCCACGAGATATCCTCGGAGAGCGCGAAACTTCGGCAGTCTTGGAAGGAAAGAGTGAGAATCTCTCGTTCGAGGTGGTCTGCTCTGCAGATTCGTGCTCTGGATCCTGGTGGAGGTCGAGGTCATGACTAAGTGACTCCGCAGGCACTGGCAACTTTGTCGGCTGTGCCAGTGGCAAGCGTAGCTCGTTATCTACTGGTCGCCGTCTTTCGCGGACTGACGGCTTTCGGTCACTCGAGCCTCGAGACATTGATTGCGTTGAAGTAGCTGCATCTATAGATTTGGCGACACTCCCAGGACTAACCATACCCGGTGATGCCTGAGCAGAGCTGTCATCAAGGATGAACGGAATCGACAATGTCGAAGTGTGCGTGTTGTGCTGACCATTGCTCTGTTCAACTTCTGCAGTGTGATCACGGGAGAACGAAGTCGATCCGGACTTGTGCTGAGAGGAAGGATCGCTTGGTGGTACGGGTGGACGTCGGTCTGGTGACGGCATTGCTGATGCAGAAGTGCCAGAAGTTATACCAGATCCTAGCAGTATAGAGTGCGCCTAAGAGAATTAGACCTGACCACATACGATGGAAGGTGTCTTACGTCATCGTCATGCATGGTGATTGAGCCTGCCGGTGGTCGTTGGGATATGGGCACAGATGGCAAGGTCTTCTGCATCGAATTCATGTTCGATGTTGCTGCAGCCACGCGAGCATTCTTGGACTTTCGATTCTTGGCCATTCTTCCATTGTGGCAGGCGATGCAATAAATCCCTTGCGACGTTTTGGCAAAGACCAAGTCCTCTATCTTCCTTTGACACATGCGACACCTAAAGCATTCCGAATGGTAGGACTCATCCCCTGTCTCAATTAGTCTGGATACACCTTTTGCATCATAGGCCTCGGCTACCCGTCATGATTGCCTGATAGGGTCAGTCTCTACAAGAAATGTGAAGGAAGTGGGCCGTACCAAATCATCGATTTTTTTGTCGCAAACGCGACAATTATAACTACAATTTTCACATATCGGCATGCCGTCGTTCAATAGAAGCAAATTCGAGTCGTGATCGACCAGCGTACCACATTTACAGCAACGAAAACTTGAGCTCAGTCAGTCTTGTGTCATGTCGTGACCACAGAGTCGGATACCATTCAACGTGCCATATATTGTTACCAAAGGCGACAACCGATCCTTCCTCAATTGGCTAAGACGGTCAACAAAGCGTGTCTCGTGACTGTCGTGGAGGACGTACGCGGGTACATTCAGCACACCTTGGATCCTCCTCGAGCGGCAGGGAGACTGCCTCACTCATGGACGAGTGGCTCGCAATGCTTCACGCAGACCTTCCAATGCGCCGAATATTACTGTCCAGATGCGCGGACGGGGATGAAGTGATCGAGAGGACTATGAGGACAGTCGGTCGAGTGATGGGTCCAGGCAGAGGGTGAATTGACCGCAATACGCATTGGGCAATGCAGCCATGGAGAAGGACTTCTGGGGGAATCCTGTCAGACAGAAACTGGTGGTTGAGGCAGTGGAACGTGGGTGGAGAGTCTGACTACAGCAGCAGCAGCCGCTTTCCTCAATTGGGAGAAGAACCGATTCTGCCTTCAGACATAAAGAGGAAATCGTTCCCGTTTGCCTTCATACCGAAGTTTAGCCGCTACTCCCGATGATCAGTTGCAGCTGATCACGATCACGATCAGTCGCTTTCCCACTTTTAGGCGCGTCTCAGCACTTTACGCATCCCATTCGCTCACTGAGTGGTGGCTACTACTACTACTGCTACTACAAATGATACAATCCACGCCCTGACTACAGATCTCCCATCACTACACCACTTTCCTTAGACGAGAAGAAGTCCTCCTGCCTGCGGGCGGTGTTTCTGACGCTTCTGCAGTCTCAGTTCCCTCAAACTTGATCTTCTTGACCTTCTTGACCTTCTTGGCCACCTTTGTCACGGGAATGATCGAATGCTCTTCGTCCTCCTCTTCTTTCTCCTCCACATTTGCTGCTTGTCCTCGTTTTGCTACCACTCTTTTCTTTCTCGACCGTGCAGGCGACTCTTCCACTTCCATTTTCACAGTCGAAATCGGCTTGCCAGATACTGCTGCTGGACTTTCGACCGCCTCCTCCGTGGACACTGGCAGAATCTGTTCATCAACGACGAACGCAGACGTTCGCCCTCCACAAGTGATCCACTGGATGTTCAATTCCTTGCCGTCTGCTCGGATCATTGTCTTCCCCAGAGGTTGGACCTCTTTTGATCCGTCCATGTCATCACTGTCATCCTCGTCCGAGTCTGCTCCCTTTCGCTTTCGCACCGCATGGCTCTTGCCCCATCTGTACTTGAATAGCCAGTGCGCCGGAAACTTGTCATGGTCCGCGTCAACGCTCACAGCAAAATTGCAAACCTCTATCGTGTTGTCGTACAAGCGCTGTATCTGGTCGTCTGACAGCGTGTTTGCAACTTGTGCCGGATGTACTTTACTCTGGTACAAGATCTCATCAGCAACCCTAAGAGTATGAGCTGTGGCAGCTTATATTGTGCACCACCTACCAATTGCCTACCCCGGCAAGAAACTTCTGATTGAGCAATAAAGCTTTGACTGGACATTTCCGTTTTCTAGTGACGGCCGTGAACTGTTCCAGTGTAGCCATGTTACAGATGGCATCATATCCCAGGTCTTTCAAGGGCGATTCGAGTTTCGGCGTACTAGTCTCGAGGACTTTGATCCGGCCGAAACGGCGTGAGTCCATGAAGGCGAATTGTTGTTCATTGTCTAGAGTCAACACGAATCGCCAGTACTTTGGAGGCCACAAACTGGGGTCTTTCGGTTTGCGCCGATAGGCCACAGGTGGCTCTCCTAGTCAATCTTAGTATACCGCCAAACACGTCAAGGACCATTCTGAGTTCTGCTACCTTTAATATGCACATAACCCGACATGCCCAGGTGAAAAACCACCGATATCTGATTCGACAGTGTCATGTAGAAGTGCTTGCCATATCTCTCCACACTCTCAACGTTTGCACCTTCGACATGCTTTCGAAATTTTGTTGCACCGCCAACAAAGACCAAGTCATCCTCGATTGTGTCGACCTTGACAATTCGTTTGCCCAGTGCCGCTTTCCTCAAGATGCGGGCCGCTCTATATACTTCGGCAATCTCGGGCATACCGAGGAAGTAAAAATTCAATTGTTGACTATGACTGTTCGTGCAGCACAAATTGCAGGCGGATGCGATGAAAGGCAATTGCTGTGTACAAAGTTTCGACGTTCTGTGGATGTAGCATCATACTGTAATATAGCAAAGATACTGGATTTTATCAACGATCCATCCACGAGATTATTGGTGGAGCCGGAGCGTCATGAGTTGCAATTGTGTGGGGCGTTCAGCAACAAGATCAATCAACACAGAGGAGATCCCAACCGAGTGTATCTGTGCATTCTCTTGTGGCAACAATTTACATCTGAATTCTACATCAGACCTATATCAGTCTGTTGAGAGTCTGAGAATGATGTCGTAGCTCGACGAGGATATGGGTCATAAGACTCTCGTTCATTCATACAATCAACATGTCTGTTTGAAAACGGTCTGTTGGATGTGGATCTCGAGTCAGTCAGTGCCGTACTTGTCATGCCGGAATCCTCGTCATCGCGAGCCTCACTTTTGATAGTCTTGTGAGACTGAGTCGACTGATGGATCGTTGTTGACTCACATTGTTCGTGCCCGCTGTTATCAGCCAAGTGAGCCTTGCGGGCTGAACGTCGACAAGAGCTTGCATAAGGGCCGCTAAACCAATGTAGATAACCGCACTTCTTGCACTCCGTGTCTGGGCGTACAGCCACTAAAGGAGTGCTTGAACGAGACAATGGACGTCTTAGGTGGTATGGCAAGACACACGGAGTTGCTGCTGATCCTGAAACCCAATGCTTGTGCTTGCACTTTGTGCATCTAGAATTCGGCAAGTGTTGAAGAGTCCCCTTGCGGTTATGACCACGCACATGCCTCTCTTTGCTAGGCAGCTTGGTTCCTTTGGGACAAGGAGTCGCTCTGGGACCAGCGAAAAAATGGTATTTGTGACAGTAGTTACATGGATGGTCAGGCTCTTGATTCTCGTCGTCCAGCAGTGAGTCTCGACTTCCCTTTCGTTCAGAGGCAATTTGTGAGATAAAAGTCTCTATAGCGCCTTGTGTAGCCAGAGACACACTTCGTTCCGAATCTGGTAACGGGGAAGCATAAATCGAAGCTTCGCATGCTTCCATCAGAAATACTCAGTGGATGACCAGACTTGATGCAATGTCGAGCTCGATAGCTCCTAATCGATGTAGCATTGAGTCGTCCTTGAGCTGGGTGGTTTCAGCGATAAGTGCGCAAGACATCCAGTGTTGTTGTGTGTAGCAGTCAAGCATGATGATAACCGAGTGTCCCACAAGTCAGGCGCGTGAGCAGACCTTGCAATCCGTGTATATGAACCGTGAGCAGTGAGCAGTGGCCGAAATCAACCACAATTCGTTCACCAAGATCGTATGGCTCGTACCAAAACCCTATAGACAAGTTTGGGGTTGCTCTGCAATTTTGTGAAGGAATCTCTCAGCCGCGAGAAACTACAGACAGAAAAACTTGATTCGAAGTACATCTTCTTCTCGCACGAAGATAAGAGATCATCATGTCATTGTAAGAGATAACCCCATCACCACTATTCATGCTGACAATCTTGCAGCGGATCACTTTATTCATACGCTGGTAATCCACGAACCACTGCCTTATTGGCAGTCGCCAAGGCCAACGCCCTTGATGTCGATATCATCGATGTCAAGCCAGGTGATGCCAAGCTTGTCGAGAAGTTCCCAATGGGAAAAATTCCAGGCTTTGTGGGCTCAGACGGTTTTGTTCTTCACGAGACAAATGCCATCGCAATCTACTGTAAGTTCAAGACTCAAGTACAATTCGATTGGGAAACGCAATGATGTCTGACAATATCAATTGTTCAGTTATCCCTGACTGAAGTATACTGTTGAGAAAATATTTCTGAGCTTACGTGCCCACGTCGAGTTGTACACGTGTTGTGTAGATGAACAACACTGACCTTGTTTTAGTTGCAAGCCAGAACGAGAAGACGACTCTTCTAGGAAAGACTAAGGCAGACTATGCCACTATTCTCCAGTGGTTGTCATTCGCCAACACTGAGGTCTTGCCAACTCTCGGTCAATGGTTCGGACCTCTCATTGGACGAGTACCATACAACAAGAAGACCTCCGAAGACGCCGAGAAATCTTTCAACACCAAGGTCGCCAGCTACCTTGAGTCTGTGCTCAAGACCAAGACTTTCCTCGTCGGTCACCGAGTCACTCTTGCCGATTTGGTCGTTGCTGCTCACCTCAGCCGTGGATTCGAATTTGTGCTCGGATCTGAGTGGAGAAGTCAGTACCCAAACATCACTCGATACTTCGAGACCGTTGTCAACCAGCACATCTACAAGGGTGTTGCAGGAGACGCCAAACTTTGTGAAGAGCCAGTGAAGTACACACCTCCAAAGAAGGAGGAAAAGCCAAAGGCCGACAAGCCAAAGGCCGAGAAGGCACCAAAGAAGGCTGCCAAGAAGGAAGATGATGACGAGGAAGACGAGCCACTTGTACCAGTGGAGAAGAAGGCAGCGCACCCTCTCGCTGCTCTTCCTAACGGATCCTTGGTCATGGACGAGTGGAAGCGACAGTACTCCAACGAGGAGACACGAGAGGTTGCTCTCCCTTGGTTCTTCAAGAACTTTGACGCCGAGCACTACTCGGTCTACCGAGTCGACTACAAGTACAACGATGAATTGACTTTGACCTTTATGTCCTCGAACTTGATCACCGGATTCTTCTCACGTCTGGAAGCATCTCGCAAGTTCCTCTTTGGATGTGCTCTCGTTGCTGGAGAGTCCAACAACAGTGTCATCACTGGAGCATTCCTTGTCAAGGGTCAAGAGGCTGAGCCAGCATTCGATGTTGCCCCAGACTGGGAATCATACAAGTTCACCAAGCTCGACGTTGCCAAGGACGACGACAAGGCGTTGATCGAGGACCTCTGGACTTGGGACAAGCCAGTCGTTGTTGACGGCAAGACTTATGAGTTTGCTGACGGAAAGGTCTTCAAGTAGAGTATGATCTGATCCTTGCTAGTCGGGAGAATCTGTAGTTGTACGACACATTGATGACATTCTATCTATAACAATTCTGCCTCTATCTCTGCATGAATCATGTACCCTTTTGCTCCTTCCTTTTCTCTGCAGCAGTGCCACAGACAGCTCCGGAAACGAATGTTACTCTTCATGGACCTCCTGTTCGTGCAGGACGTAGGGCTGGCTGCGCAAGTCCCTAAAGGTCCAGAAGATGCGCCGGAGCATGACGAGGAAGAGGACGGCGTTCCAGAGGTACGCCTTGAGGACGCGCCGGGGGGTCCAGTAGTCCCGGTCCGGGTGCCAGTGGGTGAGGTCCTCGTCCCGGACGGCGCCTGTCCTGCCCGGGTCGTCGGAGAGGATGGCGTCGACGGCGAGGGTACGGCAGAAGCGCATGGCGGGGGTATCGTTGACGGTCCAGACGTACGTCTGTTTGCCGAGCCGGTGGGCCTGTCTGACAAAGTCCTGCTGGGCGGCGGTGACGAGGGCGTGGAGCTGGAGGTTGAAGGCCCCGACCTGGGGGTGGTGCAGAAAGTACCGGCGGGCGTAGGCGGTGTGCAGGCCGATGTGGGTGATTGGGAGGCCGGGCAGGTGCCGGTCGCAGGCGGGCAGGAACTTGTGGTGCCAGATCCCGAGGACGACCCTCGTCCGCCAGAAGGACGGGTCCGGGTTGAGGCTGCGCAGGGTGTCGGCCATGGCCTCGATGACTTCGACCTGGTTGTCGACCTTGACGTCCAGCAGCACCCACCTGCCCCGCCACTCGTGCCGCGCAATGAGCTTCAGGACCTGGCGCAGCGTCGGCATCTTTGTGTGTGGTGCGTCCACCGTCGTGAAGCGACTCATTGACCCTGGGCCGCCGTAAAAGTCCTGGTCCCAGACGTTGCCCGGCCGGCCATAACACCGCAACGTCGACGGGTCGTGCGCAATCACCACGATGCCGTCCCGGCTCAGGTGCACGTCCGTCTCGATCCCGTCCGCGCCCGACCGGAGCGCTCCCTCCAGTGCAATCATCGTGTTTTCCGGAAACAGGGCCTTGTATCCCCGGTGCGCTATCGACTGAGGCATCCCGTCCCGTGCAGCCGTGAAGGGTATCCCGCGCGAGACTTGCCCAGCAGACCAGCCGGCCTGATTCTGCACTTTCGGTGACTTGGAGACTGGTTGATCAGGACTGGTCAACGGCGGGGTAGTGGATGAGGCGAGGGGCGGTGCGAGGCGACCATCTGCGTCTTGATTCAATCAGTTTTCAATTGACTATGTGTCAGGCAATACCGCTACAACTTACTACTCTGACTCTCCATCAGGCTCTGGCCCTTCTTCAGGAAGCCACCGATCGGAGTCCCGGCATCGATCGTGGCCGACTTGACGAGGTCCTTTGTCGCAACCATGAACGATCTGGCATTGGTCGAGTGCTTCTTGGCCGCTTCGGCTGACGTGTATCGCTCAAAGACCAGGATCTTGGTGAGGTCTTTCAGGTCGGCGGACCAGTAGTAGCTCACCGTGCCTTCCTCTGCCTCTACCTGCGGGATGATCTTTGCGGCCTCTTCGAGGAAGCGGGTACGGTGTTCTGCCGAGTGGCAATAGATTGTCGCAAGGACGGCCAGGTTGGAACGGTCAGACACGATCTGCGAAGCACTCTCTGTCGACTTGGTCAAGAAACCACAGACGGGTCCAGCCTGGTCTAGGGTGAATGGTTTGGTGAAGAATGGTCCTGCCTTTTGTCCAAACTCCTTGAATGAAGCAGCGGTGCCGTGTTCCTTCAGTCCAGACTTGTCGGTGTAGAGTTCGAAGCCGACGACCGTCTCTGGCGATTTCTGCAGGGAGAAGAAATAATAGGCCAGAGTCTTTGGCTGGTTCTCGAGCGAGTCCTGGATCGGCATCAACTTTGCCACATCTGCCACCTTGCCGGGCTTCACGAAGATGGTCGGCACACAGACGAGAGACATGCTTGAACGGACCGGTCCAGTCTGAGTTGAGGAAACAGACACGGCCCTGGATCCGAAGCTCAAAAGAGGCCAGCTCAAGGATGACTGGAGAGCGAAAGGGAGCGGGCCATGACATAACCTGAACTGCGGGGTACCGTAATCTCGAGTCGATCGGATCTCCAGCTCCCAATCCTCATCTGTGCACGTGCCTGAGTACTTTACAGTGGGATTCCTGATTTGCACAGACAGCGGCCGGGAATCGGAATATTTAATAGACCGAGAGTCTAGAGTCTAGACTCTGGAGTCTCGCTCTGTGGCTACTGATCATGCGGCTGATGCTGGCCAGACGAGCTGATCTGATCAGATCAGATCAGAGTTGATCAGTCTCTGCTGGATCCAGCGCTTCTTCAGCCAGATTGTCACTGAGTGAAGGGGAAGAGCGCGAGGGAAAATTTCCCGGTGGCCATGACGCTCTGCCCCAACTTCCGCAGCACGTAAACCTCGCGTGTGATGCAACCAGAACAGACGATTTCACCTGTCGTCGTCAAGCATACTTTTAACTCGTCTCTCACACACACATATCTCTCGTTGCTCTGCTACCGACTCCTTCAATATGAGTTTCCAACAAAAGTTTACCCAGCAGGTCCAGTCGGTCGATGCCGAGCTCTCCAAATTCCCACAGCTGCAGAGGTAAGGACAATCAAGGATTCGTTGCCAATCCGATGATAGATAGGGCTGACTGTGCCAGATTCGAGCAGCAATCCGGAGTGCCAAAGGTCTACGCCATTGCCGGTGTCGCCGGTCTGTATGTCTTCTTCATCTTCATGAACTGGGGTGGCTCCCTGCTCTCGAACCTTGCCGGTGTCGCGCTCCCGACATACTTCTCGTTGGTTGCCATTGAGACGACCGGAACCAAAGACGACACCAGACTCTTGACCTACTGGTCAGTCTACGGTGTGCTCACAGTCATCGAGTACTGGTCAAACACAATCCTCTACTGGATCCCATTCTACTACCTGCTCAAGACCGTCTTCCTCATGTGGCTCGTCCTACCACAATTCAACGGAGCAGCAGTCATCTACGCCAAGATTCTCAGACCAGCTACAATCAACTACACCAAGTCAAACAAGGTACCGACCGAGCTCAAGCCTCACGGTATGTAAAATCGTCCAGAAGCAGGGAAGGAGGAGATGTGCACACGACACGATTTCATGAGTCATGGCAATATTTCCCACCGCTGGAGGAAATTGGAGGTGGTATCTTTTTAGATCTTCCCTGTTGGTATGACAACCTAAAATTACCGAGAACGATGTGTGGGATCTGACGAGATGTCATGTATCTATAGAACGATTTCCAAGAAGACAAATCCCAAGTGCTGCCCTGATTGATATTGCGCTCATGTGACACAATGCTCCTCCTCCGCCTCCATCATCATCACTTTTATCCTCTGCCAGACGAGGTACTGGCCATCTCTGAATATTTTACATACATCCTGCACCATCCATCAGTGGCCCGACCTCGAAGCTCGTGAACAAGCGGGCACTGAATCCGTCGAGCTCACTGATGGCATTGATGCTCTGCAGGTACTCGTTCGGCTGCTGGTTGCCGACGACATGGGCCTCCCTCGTCATGACGGGCAAGACATTGGCGACCCGCATCTTGTCCCGGCCATTGAAGGCCGCCTTGAGCTTGACCTCGAGCAGTTGCGCGAGCCCGAGATCGAGACACCGGCTGATCAGGAGGGCGGACTCTTGCGATCCCATCTCCCGCGCCGACTCGTCGAGGAGGGCACGCAGTTCCGGACTGACCGACCCGGTGCCCGAGCCGCCCTCCTGCAACACACCCGCCTCTTGGTCCCGAGGGGGCAGGACGTGCGGCAACCAGTCGTAGTGGTCGTCCCCGCTGCCGTTGAACTCAATCACGCTGCGGACACGGCTCGTGAGCAGCCGGATCTGGGAGAGCGTAATGTCCTCGCGCACCTCGAGCCGGCTGAAGACCTCCTCCACGGCCCCCTTGACCCGGTCCACGACCCCGGACCAGCCACGGTTCAGGAGGAACCAGGTGAAGGTCATGTACTCGCGGGTCAAGGCGTTGTTGTTGTTGTTGTTGTTGGCGCCCGATCCGTCGACACTCTCGTCAGACAGGGTGATCTTGGCCTCTCCTTCCTCGTCCACGATGCTCATGACACTCGCGACATAGTTTCCGCGACCGATCAGGTTGAGTTGGATCCGGGTGAAGAGGACGAGCAGGGCGATGCAGTAGTACAGGCTGAAGATCCGGGTGATGGACGTGATCTTGACGTCGTTCCAGAGCTCGAGTTTCGAGCGCCGGCCGAGTGTCGAGTGCGTGATCTCCGAGTACCCGGACCTCATGCTGGCGGTGTCGTCCTCCGCGAGTGATCCCCCGGTGGTCGTGCTGCGTCCCTGCTTCTGGGCCTGCAGTTCCGCCGTGATTGACTCGACCTTGAGTGCCTCGAGAATCTTCTCGGAGAGCTCGGGCATGAATGCGATGACGTTGAATGTGGCATCCTGCTGGTTCTGCTTGAAGCGACGCTTCAGGTTGTCCTTTGCGGTCCGCTCGTCCGTGGCCCGGTCGCTAATGTCACGAAGCCTGGAGGTCGCGTAGCTGTACGCATAGTAGAGGCCAGCTGTGACGACACTGGCCGTTATGAACTTGCGCTTGTGTCTCCTCAAGAAGTCTCTCATTTTGTGCAGAAGCCGGTGATGATAGACCTCGGCCTAGACTTTGGACGGCAGCGAGGGCGACTATGCTGTCAATAGTCCGTCGAGTAAATTTGGGTTTTCCTTTGTTCCTTGTGGCCCTCTTCTGCAGTGGCCCAGTGAAGCGCTGGACACTGAAAGGTGACAACGGTGGATTGGTAAATGTGAGCTGTGGTGGAGAGTTTGTGTTGGAGAAGTTTACATGGTCCGCTGCTGCCACGGCCTCACGATGGGCGCAGATGGTGTGGAGAACATCATGGGACGCGCACAATTCCGTGGCCAGCAGCAAGTTTGCTTCTCCTTGGGCGGACTCACAAGTAGTTTGTCAGATAGCAGAGCCCTGGGACGGTCCTGCTGTCCATCATGGACTCCTCGCGTCTATCGCTGACCATACAAAATTGCGAGTACTCATACGTCAAAGAAGTGACCAAGGCGCTTTTACACACGATTCTCTTCCATCGCCAGTTTGGCCAAATCAGTCCAAAGACCCAGGAACTACTGGATCTCACCATCGCTTCGATAGACGATGGCGCGGTCGAGAGTATGGTAGAGGAGCGCGCAAGTGCCTACATCAAATCCCTGCACGATTCTGGCATCGGCACAACCACAACAACAATGACGACCATCACCTCACCACTCGTCGTCGAGTTTTACGAGAAAAAGACACGGAAGGCGTGGTTCACGACGAGTGAGGAAGAAGTCTGCTGGGAATCATGGACGCTCAACTTTGAACTCATCCCGACCTCGCGCTCGGAACCGGAGCGAAAACGAAATCTCAAAGTGTTGGTGTCACAGTTGGAGGACAGCATCCTGAGGATATTGACGCTCGTCAATAAGCGGAACGAAGAGTATATCCCGCCCATACCCTACAGTGAAACGAGGTCGTTTCCATACCAGATCATCATCAGGTGATGCCTCGACATGTCATGTACATAGGAGATTCTTTTGAAAAAGTCTGTAGATACAGTAGCGAGGGCATCAGGCATGTACAGTCGCGTAGAACTCTGATTTGATGAGCTACAAATGGCGGCATCGAGCCTTGGGATGTATTCTTCTTTATGGACCATGCATTACCCCACAGAATTGCTTAATTTCTCCACTTTCCTCAATAATCGCCTGAATCTGCAATCCTGTACATAAGGTCCCTGGAGGATAGACTATCCTAAGTCGATCCGTCTTGTGTGCAGAACCTTACAAACACACGGCAAGCTGTGAATCATGGTGAGATAGACGATTTCATCGTATGCCACATCTTTCAGAACTACCGGATGAGCTGCGACTATTGCTGATATACTTGCTGCAGGCAGCCAAGACCAAAGTCCAGGTCAACGAGCCGGCATCTCTGGACGAGGCCATTCCTCAAATCACCCAAGACGAGCTGGTATCGTTACAGGATTTCTTCCCGCACCTCAATGTCGACTATATCCTCTCGACCCCAAAGACATTCATGGACGCGCTCGAGTCTCGGCACTTGGCGCCATCAGTCTTCATCTCTCCGACCTGGTTGCTCAAGCATTGTCCGGCCACGCGACTGGACACGGCAGTCATCTCGGAACTGTTGGTGAACGATCTGGTGCTGCGATTGACTCAGTATCTCGCCAATGCGCCGTTGATTATCCGCATCGGCATATACTCAGCATGGCTCAAAGCCAAGCCGGACTTGCCCATCGAAAACACGTTGGCGGAATGTATCTGCGGGAGCAATGCACCTCTACTCCAGAAATTGATCCAGATGATTGGTGATGCGTCCGCTGCAGCGAAAGAGCTACAGGTCGTCAAGGACAGGATCGCACCAATGACGGACCGGGAACTCGCGCTTGTGCTGGACGATGCCGATGTCTCTGACTTGTTTGAGTCCTTCAATACGACTTCGGAAGCGGCAGGCAGTATCGGACAAGGTCATATCGCCAAGCTAGTGGATGGGACAGACGTCTTTGTCAAGGTCAAGCGCTATGAGATTGCGGAATTGATGGAGGAAGAGGCGAGGATCTTTAATGCACCGACGGACCAATCATTAAAGCTCAAGACCAGTCCTTGGTCGCAGTTGGCCACGAACCTCATCAAGGAGACTTCCTTTGCGCTTGAGGTGCAGAATCAAGCGGCACTCAAATCGCAGTGGACTCTCGACAGGAATATCCATGTCGTGGACATTGTCTCCAAGCACCCCGCCACGGACCCTACCATTCTCATCATGAAGGTTGCACCTGGCACGACCATTGGCCGCGCCTCCATCAGATTTCCCATCGGTCTGCAGAATGCAGTTCAAGTCCTCAACGCATTCATCCAGCAATTCTACGCCAACACGTTATTCTACGATGTCGACGCGGAACTGGACGATGCCGGCCAAACAGTGCTCGGGTCGTGTCAACACGGGTACTCTCCCGCAGATCCACACGGCGGGAACCAGATGATTCACGTCGATCAAGTGACGGGAGAAGTCGACCTGACCATCATTGACACTGCGAGCATCTGCACCATCACGAAAGCACAGAGGAACCAGATTGTGGACCTGTTCATTGCCGTCGTGATGGGGGACGTGGACGGGATCGCGGACGTGATGGGCATTCCGTACTCAGACACGGTGGAGTGGATGACGGCGTGCACGATTTACAGACAAATCATCGCCGCTCGAGTCAAGGACCAGGATCGGGACGGCAAGATCCTGAAACGGCTCGTCCGGATCGTGGAGGCGACCAAACTCGTGCTGAAGAGGCCGGCACTGGACGATCTTCTGTCGTTCGGCAAGGCCCAGTTGCAGCTGCTCGACACCATCAGACAGTTCCACTCTGCCCACGCCTACGAGATGGAGAGACTCGGCCTCAAGTTTGAGTCCCTGACACAGGTCATCACCTCCAACCTGATGATGAACAACCCGAGCAACAGGAGTCTCGCCAAACGAGCGCTGTGGGCCGTGACGGCGGGAGCCGGGAGAAAGTTCAAGGACTCATTCACTGCTTGGGACTGGGAGGCCGATGGCCGGGACGGCAACAAGACGTGGCCGTTTGGCTTGTGATGAGCGTTGTCCTGGAGTGGACCGACATTGTAGATTTGTAAATTCATTGGTGTGTACAGTCACCGCAGTGATGGATTCCCAGGTGATCAGTACCGGGTCGTGTACCTCGTCTCCACTTTTCCCAAGACCTCAACTTGTCCATTCAACAACGCGATGCCCCAACCCGACTCATCGACCGGTCTACAAGACAGGAGACGAGCGGTGGTCAATTGAGTTGGGTTAGTGGACAAGGGACAGGGTCATGACAATCTACTCGTTCCATCTGTTTGATCGGAACTGCGACCCGCAGATAACGCACCACTTTCATGCGCCGAGTCACGAACTGCCGGCACTGGACCTCTCGAAACTGCTGTTTGGCACGATCCACTCGCTCCGTCACACCATCAGACAACTCACTCCGGCGGCCGGGAGTGCGACTACAGGGGAGGACGAGGGCGTGTTCAGTTTCAGCACGTCCGGTTACGCACTACACACCCTCGAGTCGCCCTCCCTCCTGCGCTTCACCCTCCTCACGAGCCCGGACCTCAAGGCCCACGTCGCGCACCACGTCCTGCGCCAGATCTACGCCTCCCTCTACGTCGAGTACATCGTCAAGAACCCGCTCTCCCTCGCGTGCCTCTACGGGCCCCACCGCGTCTCTCAACTCCAGGTTGCCCGGTTCGGACCGGTCCAGGGCGCGACCAAGGCACAGCGCAGGAGGCGGGACGAGGTCCTGAGGCGGGAAAACGAGGGGGACGGTGGACAGCCCGGGTGCGGCGTCGGCAAGGACGTCGCCATGGTCATGGGATGCGAGCTCTTCATCCTCGCGCTCGAGCAGTTTGTGCAACAGTTGCCCGGGTACGACTGACGACCCGCACGATGACGGGACGGAATTTGTTTATTGCTATGAGAGAGAGAGGGGGTCCGATGCGCCTAGTAGACGGACGCGTTGCGGCCCCCCGACTTCAAGTACGTCAGCGTCTGCTCGATCCCGTTCCGTCTCTGTCGCTTCTGCGGGTCGAGCGCCATGTAACTCTGGGCGGCAAGCATCTTCTCCAGCAACTGGATCGCCTGGGCGGCCTTGACGCGCGGGTACTTGCGGTTCCGGACGTTGCCGTCGAGGTACTCGGACACGTCCCCGGACTGCAGCAGGTTGATTGACTGTCGAATCTCCCCGAGCGTGTCTGACCCTTCCAGGACCGGATCGTCCAGGGACAGGATGAACTGCTCGAGAAAGGAAATGTCGTGGTTGAAGTTGTAGACTGCCGTGTCGGTAATCTTCCGCACCTGGGGCGACTGGATCATGCTCCTCAGCTGGTCCGCCAGGTGGTCGAGCGCGTCAAAGTAGACGAACCCCTTGATCTGTAGTGGCAGGTTCGCTAGCTTTGAATCAATCGTCGTCCGCAGGAATGCCACCATCTCCTGTACGTAGGAGGCCGGCTCGTGACGTGCCTGGACAGTGGTCCAATCGTACTCTGAAAACTCGAGAAACTCGTCAATCTTGGCGTCGACCAGCTCAAAGATTCGTTTCTCGGCCGCCTTGGACGTGACACTGAACTCCTCGCTCGCCAGCAACCGTGATCGGGTCGAGGCCCTGCTCTCGTTGAGAATCTTGTTCAGTTCCACACACGCGCCCTCAAAGTTCTCGAGGTTGATGATCATCTGCACGACCTGTTCCAGTCGCTGGCGCGGCAATCGGGAGGAAAGCGTCCGGTTGACGCACTTCACCAGAATGTCGTCCAGCGACCGACGGAGCAGGTCCTCCACCTCATCCGACCGGGTCAGTTCGTCCGCGTAGAGGTAGAACTCGTTGATAAAGTTCCGAATCTCGATGCAACAGAGCGGGTAGATTTGACTGAACGGAAAGATGGCCGGGTACGTCAGGGTGGAGGAGTCCACCGAGGAGCGGTACCAGCAGTAAGCCTTGATCTTGTCCCAGTCCTCCGCACTGTCGACAGACATTGGCAGGTAGACGTCCTCGTCCGCGATGCTCTGAAAGTTGCTCGCAAAGCGGCGCTTCAGGGCCTCCGCATAGCCCTCGAAGAGACTCAACATGAACCCATTCAATTTTCGCATCTCAAAGTCGAATCCCTCGAGTGTCTGGATAAAGACAATCATCTGGTTCCGCATCGACAGGATGATGCTCGGGTCGTCCAGAGAGGCAAAGGTGGTCGAGATGGCGTCCATGAGGGACGAGGTCATGGATCCCCAGATCGCATCGACTTCTTCCTTTGTGCGGAATTGGCCTGCCTTGTGCTGGGTAAAGTGTTCTATGATGGCAAAGCCAGTAATGTCCCACAAGAGATGCTCGAGAGACGTCGTGTCCCCGTCCGCGCCAATATTTATGCTGGGTGCCAACAACAAGTCCTTTTGTGTCTGTCTGTCGTTGGCGTACCTCGTCTTGAACTCTCGGGATCCGCCCAGTTCCTCAAATATGTGCATGCACTCAAACAGGGTCGTAAAGTCGATGGACACATCGTCATTGTCGAGTGCCTCAAAGTCGTTTTCTTCGTTGAGGACGAGCTCGATGGACGAGTTCAACTTGGCGAATTGCAGCGTCGGATTGCGCTCAATTTGCCTGCGCCAACGATCTTTGCGGCGCAACGTGTCATCAAAAGCACTCTTTCCGACCGCCCGACTCTTCTCACGGATGTCAAACAGCCAAGCCTTGAGGTCAGTCATGACGGCATCCTGTATCATTTGTTTGATGGACGGTATCGAGCCCTTGATCATGACCACAAATTCGTGCTGCGTGATCTCGGGCAGATGGATATTCTGCAACTCTGACAATGCTCTCAGCGCCGCATAAAAGTTCTTGATGTCCACATACTCCCTGATCCGGTTCGTCATGTTTAGAATCTTGAGGCAGTTCTCCAGCGTCGCAACAGCTTCTCCAATATTACTACAGATTGCACGAGCCTCGATCAAGCCCTTCTTCTTCTCCGCCAATTCGCGTCCACTGTCTTGCACTTCATCGTTCAGCTCCGTGATTTGTCGCTTGAGGTCGACCGTGCCCTTCCGGACCTTGAGCAATTTATCGACTGAGCCCACAAACTCGGTATGGTTGTCGCTACAGATGCGCTCAATCTCGCGCTCCTTCGCGATCGAGAAGGCTTCCAGCTCCGTGACCAGCTCTCCCTCGTTCGCATCGACACAGACATTGCGTATCAATGGAGCCAGTTGTTCGAGATTCTCTACATCCGAGCGAGAGTTGCCAATAATCTAGTGGTGTGAGCACATTCGCACGGTCGATGCAGGGGAGGATTACCTGCTCGACCTGAGTCGCGAGCGAGAAACCAATGTCTCCCATGAGGAGAGAATTGAATCTGGCTGAAGTCTTCTATCTACAGTGCATCGATCACAAAGGAAAGTACTGGCACACGAACCATGTAGCTTTGCTCATTCAAGTACAAATCCTCTGTTGTACGCCCATCCGGAAGAGAAGTGGAGATGGGCTTCATCTGCGGGCAAACCAAACTACAGAACCAAATACACACTAAACAGGGAAAACTCTGCTATCAGCTGCACTGCATATACTTTTTGTTATTCTCCTTAGTGATACATGCCATGTCTGACTACATTTCAACACTATCTACAACGGCTACAGAAGCCTTGAACTCCTGAGCCACTTATTAGGTCAGATACTTCATCGATGTCCGTACCTGGCATTGGGATCCTCCATTTCCCCGTCGCGGCCGTGTTGTTGTTGCTGCTGCTGATGATGATGGTGCAGCAGGGAGACGTGATGGGACTGCTGCTGCTGGGACTGCTGCTGATTTACATACGGATTGCCGTACGGATTACTGTACTGAGGAGCACCGTTATGCTGATTGAATCCCTGGTGGTAGCCCATCTGATCCAGGTAGGCCGGATGTTGTTGCGCCATGGAGGGCATGTTCTGCACAGGCGGCATGAATCTGTTGTGGTCGTACATGTGCTGCGGCGGTTGCTGAGGAGGCTGGTGATGTTGCTGAGGGTGTTGAGGATGTTGTGACTGGTGACGTTGCTGTTGTGGCGGGAGAGGTTGTTGCTGCTGCTGCTGCTGCTGCTGTTGCTGCATGTGTGAATGATGCTGATAGTGACCGTTCACTGGCGGCTCTTCCGGCTTCAGCGGGCCATGTGAGTAGTATGGACTGCCGACCGGGCCACGCGAGTGATCCTGAAGGACGTGTTGCGGCACCTGCTGCACAGCAGGATGTGGCTGTACAGCAGCGTGACCAAGTGTCATGCCCATGAACCCACCAGCAGCACCGGCGACCGGTTGTGCGTTGGGGTTCGATTCAGACACTCCGTGTGAACCGGCCACAAATTCCTCTCTGGGCACAATATCGATCAGAAAATCAAACATGTCTGATCGAGAAATCGCATTCGCTATGTCGGACCTCTGCAACGTCCGCCGCTTGTTTTCCTCTGCATGAATCCAGGCCCGCATCGTCAATTCCGTGATGAAGATCTCGCATCCCTTGGCAAAAATTATCGGCGCCTCGGCAGAAATCATCTTGACATCCTCGTCCGCCTTCATGACCTTTTTGATTCGTGCCAACGGCAGCGCATGGCTCTTGAAATCGTGCTCAGAATTCTCAGTCTCTGTGATTGTCTTTTGCCAGTATCCGGCTAATTTTCTCTGATTGTCCCCGGTCAGGCCGTGCGAAGCGTTGGCAAACACAGACCCCATAGAGTCGGCTCCAGGTCGACGAGAGTTGAGGTTGGGAACGAGGGTGTGGTCCTGCTTGCGCAGACCCTCTTCCTGCGGCTGGTCGAGCCTGTCGTGATGCATCGAGGCCGGAACATCGACATGATGCTGGTAGTACCCGTGGGGAGGCATGTCGCTCGGGTTGTGCTCCATGCCTGCTTATATAGATATATATATGTACGTGCCTTTACACTGCGAGGCTCGTGTCGTGACCGATTTGTTCAATCACTTTCTCCGAAAACCAGGGCAGTGATGAATGCTCCCGACAACGAGACGAGTGTTTTGATTGGTATGAGTGATTCTGCGACGCGTCAACCACGGGAAGCTCGAGTCACTTTAAGACGGTGTCCCAAGTCTGTATAAGATCGGAAGATGGGCGGTTTGGCGCGCGCGACTGTCTGGACGAGGGTCACCAGACCTGTGCGAAGGACACGGGAGCCTTCCTGATGCGAATAATACTCTGGAGATGGAGGAAAGAATAGGATGGCATCAACTTGAATCGGTGACAGGGGGGACGCGAAGGGTGGAGCTGGTGATGATTGGATGGGAGGGACGAGGGAGGGAAGCAAGGATTTGGTTGGAGGGAGAGAGAAGTTGGAGAATTTCTGTTGGAGGCGAAGGAGGAGGAGAAGAAGGAAAGGAATTAAAATCAATCAGAAATCCGTTTGTTTCCTCTTCACGCCCGCGAATCCCTCCGTTGCCATGAAAACACAGGGTTTATCGCAGGATTCAGTTGGGGCTACTGCGGATATCAATGAATTCGGTCCGTCTTACCATTCTGGGGACAATCAGTTCTAGTCTGCGTCCTGTTCAACGGCTACAGGATCCTTCTTCGTCTTCGTCATTACAAGTTACATATCGATATCTACATTGAAATTGTCCGTCCTTTTTCATCTTCTCCATGCCGCGCTCGCATCATTTCACTCCCGCGCTCATCATCCATTTGTCCACATGTGGGATGCTCCTCATTTTCAGGGATAGTCATAACAGTCAGTCCCCCGTGCGCTCCTCCTCGTCGGAAACTGGATCTCACTGTGCTGCGTCTCCACCGGACTGTCGCTGTCAAGCGTGATCAGCCCCGAGATGATGCTAGGCACGACAGCACCCCACGTACTGTGCTTTTCCGCCATGCCCGCCGTTCCCTCGTCGAACTGGTCCATGTTCAGACGTGAGAGGTTCGGCGACAGGTTCAGCTGATCAGAGTGGTGACGTTCATAGTAGTCCCGAGGATGCGTGTCAAACTCCCTGCCGGGGTCCATACCGTCCCTGGCGTGTGTCAAGATCCGATCTTCCGTGGTATTGCTGCGCCACTGTGCCTCGTCTGCCGAGCAGGATCTCTTTTCAATCGTGGGGCTGGGAACGAGGCTCCGACCTCTGGAACCTGCTTCTGACTCTTCCGTGGCGTTTTCCTTGCGTGAATCATCTACCTTGGACGAGTGATTTGCAGCATCGAAAGAGGTCTGTAATGGGGAAAGTGCTTGGCGCAGTGCCCGAGTGTCACCAGCAACGTCTCGCAAGTACTCCTCATCAGGTTGCCGCGCTCTGAAATTCGATACTGCCTGTGGTTCTGTTGTCCTGACTGGTGAGGGATCCCTCGAAGCGGCACGAGATGCTCGCATTTGCTTGAGCTTATTGACAGCTTTGACCACCGTCACAATGCCCCGTATACCTTTGATAGCAGTTCGTAAGTCATCCTCAGTGATCTCATCAATCATCTGAGCAGTGTTCTCTTCATAGCTGAGTAATTCATCTTCGCCATCCAGCGTCACCCATGGGTGTTCTCGCAATTCATTCATCGTGATCCGCTTGTCTGGATCCTTCTCGAATAGTCGCGAGAAAAGGCTCAGCAAGTTTTCGTCACACAAGTGTCGCTTGTTATACTCAAATTCAGGATTCAGGATGTCAGGCACTTCGTTGATAATCTGAGCACACAGCTCGATAATGTTTGTCTCACCATACGGAAGGGTACCGAACTTTAGACAGAACAACGTCACACCCATCGACCATATGTCCGATGGCTTGAGGAATTTCGTTTCGCGCTGCCCACGACATAGTTCAGGTGACATGAAAGCAGGACTGCCGGACTGTGAAATTTTCTGATCTTCTACGACCTCGAACATTTCGCTGACGCCAAAATCCACAATTTTGAGGACGAGATCAGACGAAAGCAAAAGATTGTCCGGTTTTATGTCTCGATGTGCAATTCCTTGGGCGTGGAGATACTCAATTCCCAGAATCAGGTCTCGAAAGAAATGACGACACTCTTCATCACTATAAGCACTGGCATTGGCTCCAAATCCAATATTCATGATGACTCCTTTTTTGCACAACTCGAGAACCATGTAGAGAGAGTCGCCGTCCGGATCATCCAGCACTTCTAGCAGATCGATCAAATTTTCGTGATCCAGCTTCTTCATGATGGCAATTTCCGAGCGGACTAAAGCCAGAGCATTTCCTGCAGTCTCTTCCTTGTGTATATCGTTCACTGACTTTCGGGACACCAGTCCCGGACGTTGGCCTCCTCTACCTGCACTACCAAACGGTCCAGTCCTTGGTCTCCTCAAAATTGCAGAATGATTGCGCTTTCGCAAACGAGCCTTGGAGAATTCTTTCACAGCATACTCTTTTCCTGTCGTAGTATCCTCAGCGAGTAATACGGTACCGTAAGAACCACGGCCCAGCTCTTCCTTGAGGTGATATTGGTTGAGCATACGAACACCATCTTCACGCTTTGTCACGCGCGCATCCAACGTCTCCTTCACTTTCGTGGATCTAGGAGCTGACAGAGCACGTCTATGATGCCTTTCCGGTGACTTCAATGGCATAGGCGATGTCAATTGTCGCACATGGTTGCCCCGATGCAACAGTTGCGCTAGGGGAACTTGTTGATAGGACGGCGCAGGATAGTCCTCCTGATATGCGCTCGACATGATGTTGAATTAATGTTCCTGAGATAGGTGAACTGTCCTTCAGGAGCCAAGCGGCAGAACTTGTGCTGCTAGAGATTACACTATTGCGGAAATATGCGAGAAGAGGTCCTCGGGCATGCTCGAAGCCGAAAGTAGATCCGCATAGTCACAGTTGAACAAATTGAAGTCGGGTTCCGAGCTACTTTGATGTTGTACCCGCACGATGGCCAGATGTAGGCTTGTGATTATTTTATTTTTCGCTAAACATGTCTGGAGCGAAGCACAGGTGCCATCAGAAAATCCACTATTGCTTGATCCGATAGCAAATTGCAGCTCTTACTCTGACAGGCTGTACGGAGCAGCTGAGAGGATAAGGCAATTCGACGACAGCTGCGACATTCTTCAAGTTCCAAGGTTGCTTCAGCCAGGATCCTCGATTCATTGATTCTTATTCCAGCCTCAGAGCTCCCTCCACAGTAACACTTCTCCACTATTAATAACTTCCATACCCAGGACTACTTCACATACCAGGATCTCATTCACGTACAAGTCGTACTGCGCTTACATTATAAGATCAACATGGATGTCTGCTCTTTGTTACAGGAGCAGATCGATCAGGTCAGTAGTATTTTGAGTTCTTGCGTGGGCATCTCGCTGAGTTTGACCTCAGACAGGTAAAGATATGTATACTACACTGGAATATCTCAACAACAAGCACGACTTTCTGCCATTCCCAGGCCAAGGAAAAGTCAGGTCAGCCGAGCGCCTCGATATATGTGATGGGAGCACTGATTGTCTAGCTCGAGTGACAAAGATGCACTACAACCGGACGACCCCACAATATTCGAGGCTACCAAGTTGAGAATGGCCAATATGATCATTGCCGATTCGAAGAAGTTCGATGAAGTGGTGATGACGCTGCCCGGTCTACAAAGGACGGAGCACGAACAGATTACACGGATCACAGAACTCCAGGCACAGTTATCCTCCATCGAGCAACGAAGGTCTCGTGCAATAACAAAACGAGATGAGACTCATATGGAGCTTGAACAGCTCATAACGAAAGCTGCAAGCACTATCAGAGCTACTCGTTGATTTGTCTTCGTTAACGCGACACGTACGCAGTGCCTATTATAGCACATTACCGATAACAATGGCGTTGTCTCTTCAGGCTTTCCACTGACCCCATTTCGAGACACGAAGCACGATGTTCCTACATGAATATTCTATGCTCAAAAGAAGAAGGAAGGGTCGAAAGCTGACTGCTCGCTGTTCAGAGAATTGATCAGCACAAGTGCTTCAGTCAGGTCTGACATACAATGTCTTGCAGCGCAGACTCACTAGGGTTTCCAGATGGTACTACTTGCCAATCATGTGGAGTCGATGACATATGTTGAACATCTAAGAGCTGATGGAGCTGGTTGGCAAAGTCCTGACATCGATATTCGCCAACACTCCATTTTCAAGTTGGCACAATGCCATGTACGGCAGAGTGGAACAAAAAGACTTATTGTGCTATGATAGACAGGTCAGGTCGCTTTCAAAGTCTAAACTAACATGCTTGGCATGTTGCTGGATTGACTCTTAGGTATGAGCACCAGCACAGTTTCATTTCCGCCGATAATGTACAATCACATACAGCGGCTCCACAAACCCGACGGAAGTGTAATTCTAATGAAATTGCTGTTTGTCGTGCAACTTTGTAGAGTACTTCGTCTTGGTTTTTCGTGGTTGCGTACTCAGACAATCGTCCCGACCAATCTTCCGGTTGTACAGATGACCCGCTGGATAGAGGACGTCGAGGGTGTCTCCAATTTTCGCGACTTATCGACAGGCTCGTTTCCAAAAAATCTAGTTTACAGATCCGCAGACTTGTCGCACTTGACGACACTTGGTTTAGCCACACTGTCTGGCTATGTAGATGCTATAATTGACGTCAGATCGATGCCGGAAATCAGAAGAAATGGTACTATCGGCCCGCCCACTAGTGGATTCGCTGAGAACGAGTTGACAAGCCGCGGCATCAAGAGATTGCATTGCCCCATATTTTTAGAAAAAGATTACAGCCCAGAAGCCATTGCAACACGACACGATTTGTACAAGTCTGGACATGATGGATTCGTGCAAGCATACCGTGGAATACTTGAAAATATGGGACCGACCTTACGGATAATCTTCACAGAGCTGCGAAGACTCCTGTCAGTAAATGCTGGCCGAGGCATATTGATTCATTGTTCGGCCGGCAAAGATAGGACTGGAATATTGTGTGCGTGTCTTTTGCTTCTATCCGGTGTTTCCTCTAGTGATGTGGCACAAGAGTATGAGTTGACAACACAAGGACTAGCGGCGCACCACGATCGAATCATAGCAGGTTTAGGCTCAGGAGCGTCGATTCAAGATAAGCGAGTGGCGGCCTTGATGATGAGTTCTGATGCAGTTGTCATGGAACGAACAATAAAAATCATCGACAAGGAGTATGGCGGAATCGAGAGATTATGTCTCAGATATGTCAAGAAGGAGGACTTTCAATTTGTGCAAGGAAAACTTGGATCTGTTGCTAAATCATCATTGTAGTCCGAGAAGGAGTTTTTCCGAGGGAGGTCGAAACAACAAACACTTTATATCGACGGATCATTAGTGTCGGCATTGCCATATCCTACCCGTCAGGCTGCTCATTATGCTCATCTTCATGTGGTCGAGTGCTGACGTACGACTCTGGAAACGAAGATACCTCGTCATATGAGTCTACTGATCAGTTTCGTTTCTGCATCGCCGGCTAAAGTTTCGTTTTTGGAACAGGCTTGATAAGTCAGTCGAGTCCCCTTCGAGAACCACAGAATACCGACCACAGCAGCATCTCAGTATCCATCATGTATCTCAAGATTCAAGTAGTCCAACTATCAGAACATACGACTCACGGTCCTGCCCTACCTTGCGCTCCAACACTATCTAACTCAACTCCCGCATTAAGTTCACAATCAAGTCTCGAGTCTTCGACACTTTGCTCGAACACTACTCCATCCTTTCTCGAGAAGTGTGGAACTCTTCCCGAATTTTCATCCTCTAGGCACACGAAGAAAAACTGGCTTGCAATTTCCGGAATCATGTTTTGCGAGTTTGTGGGACTCTCTTGCCTCTCATTGCCTGGAGCAATTGCAACTCTGGGGTGGCTCGGCAGCGTCTTGACTATCTTGGTGAACTGGTCACTCTGCACATATACCTCACATGTACTATGGAAGTTTTGTCTCAAGTATCCCGGCGAAATCAAAAGTGTTGCAGACGTGGCTCGAAAGCTGTCAAACTCGAATCCATTCGTGGTTCGTGCTACCATCGTGGCATTTCTGTGCTATGCTTGTTCAGTTGGTGCGATACACACGCAAATCTCGGCAGTGATTCTCAATACGCTGACGAATCATTCGATGTGCACTGTCATCTTTGCATTCTTGGGTGCCTTGGCGAGTTGTGGCCTCAGCATGTCCCGTCGATTCTCGACATGCGGTACCCTCGGTCTCTTTTCAGCACTCATGATGGCGACTGCCTTGTTCTTGACAATTGCATTCCTCAAGACAGGCAGCTCTGCAACATCGGCGGTAGTCACGCACGGGACAACAGTACTCGGAACCACGAACGACTTTGTCACACTCTTCAATGCAGTCCTTGCAGTTTCCTTTTCCTTTGTGGGACAAATCTGCGTGCCGTCGCTGATTGACGAGATGGACCGGCCGGAGGACTTTGGGAAATCACTCTGGACGGTCCAACTGTCCCTCCTCGCATTCTTCAGTGCCGTCGGGTTGACTATCTATGGACTCTTGGGGACGGGTGTGCCGACGCCGGTGATTGCGGCACTCTCCCCGACATTCGCCAAAATCGTGATTGGGTTCACGGTCCCTGCCGATATCTGCATCGGCGTACTCTTCTGCTTCATCGCCATCAAGTTTCTCATCAACGAGGTGTACACTGTCCAACAACAGGCCACCCGCACACGCACGGTCCAGGCGACATGGATTGCCGCCACGATTCTCTTTTGGTCGGTTTCCTTTCTCGTGGCACAGCTCGTTCCCTTCTTCGAGAACCTGGTGTCGTTGATGTCTGCTGTCTTTGGCTCTTACTTTGGATTCACATTGTGGAGCTGGACGTACTTTCATGCGCCGTCGAGTCACTCTTGCCGACTCGTCCGGTGGGGTCTCGCCGCACTCAATGTCGGGATAATGCTCTACGGTCTGCTCTTCTTCTTTGCCGGTGGGTACTCGTCAATCGTCGCCATCCTTAGGGCCTACGCAGCAGGGTCCGTCAGAACTGCTTTTTCATGCGCCAATAATGGATTCTAATGGGCGGAATGGTCGGGAACGAGCTTGTAGAGGTGGTAGTAAATATACATTATTGTAGAGCACTAGACTATTGCTTTGTGCGAGATTTCAAGTCTTGGTACTTGGCATCAATGTGATCCATTGCCCTCGCCTTCATATCCGCCACCTCACGCTCCATTTCCTCGCTCGGTTGCGGAATCATGGTGATTTGTTCCGCAGTCTTTGGTTCCTTCTCCGTGATGGCCTCTGTCTGTGCTATCCTTCGCTTCAGTGACCGTTTCAGTGGCACTGAAGCACCAGAGTTGAAGAAAGCGAATGTGATAAACATGCCGATATGGACGATAAAGTAATAACGCGACCAGAACCTCAATGAGCCCATAAAAGTCAACACTACGAATGGTTGGACGATGTATGCCCAGGTGTATTGGGTCACGATCCACGAGACAATATCGTATCCCAATTTGTGAGATGAAGAGGCGCTCTGCTTGACTGTTGCCCGTGAATCCCCTTTCGCTGAAGGTTGAACGGGTGTGACAAAGAAGGGACGAAAGTTGCGGCGGTAGTACTTGCCCATGGTCTGGGCCAAGGCGCCCGTGGCGAAAGCAAAGTAGTATCCGGGGTAAAAGCCATGCCATATCGCACTTGTCGCAAACGTAGCCATGGTGCTTCTGAAACCAGGTTTCTTGCCTTTTGGTGTCACTCGCAAATATACGTAATTCTTCAACCACTTGTTTGTATTCTTGTTCCATGCCTCCAGGAGCGCTTTCGTATTTTGTGCCGTCTCAAATTCGTATGGTGAGATATTTTCGATGCTGGTCCAATCTATGGCGCCATTTTTGACACCATTGAAGCCAAATCCAGCCAGGACGCAAGCTCCTTCTGACAGCTTCCATATACCGTAATATTTTGATCTGTGCGTGAATGCTAGGGGTACAACATACCACAATCTATACAAGAGTGAATGAGCGGTGAACTTGTCGGAGAGGACGTAGTTAACGGTGAATTTGGGGCTGAGGAGGGCATAACACACTAGCCAAAAAATACCCTCGGCAGCTCTCTTCGATGCTGCTGTCCCTGATCGTGGAATCTTTCTGCCATTGGCCATCTTTTTGGCAGCCTTGGTGTTTTGTTGCACCTGAACATCGTACAAAGAACAGTCGAGCCATTTCTTGTATTGTGCAAACTCAAAGGCGGGACCAATCAGCATCGAAGGGAAGAACATTGCCCATGCAATGTAGCTCAACAGATCAGGCAGTTCGGTGATTGCTGACTCTTGCTGAAATGGTGCCAGACTACCCATGCCACCTTGCGCACGACGTGCAGCTCGACCGTCGTGCACGTTCCATGCAAATGCAGTCAGCTTCATGACCAGTACCATCTGTGATCCAGTGATGTCCACAACGTCATCGTTGCCAAATCTCTGCCGGTAGATCTGGTTGATTGACATGTGACCCATGATGAAGACAAAGTTGATCCAGGGCATGAGCGGTCCCTGCATGTACTTGCTCAATAACCACGTTCCAGCACAGGAGATGAAGATTGTCCTTATGCCACTCCACAGATTGAATATGCCTACGAGGAAGAAGAGTCCCACAGAGATGACATAGATATTCTTCACCTGTGGTTGAGAGTCGGGGAGTCGTTTCAGGACAGCTGCGAGAGGGTAGGAAAGGACAAGACAGACGATGATCTTGAGCGGATCACTGGGCAGTCCTGCATACCCAGCGATGACCCCGACCAGATTGTCCAGGATTTGTATCATGCTGTCCTACAGTCGATGTCCCCTGTCGTGACCAGCTCACAAGAGGTCTTAGCACGGTGAAGAAACGTGAAAAGGAGAGGTGACGTGAATCTTGTTGAAGGTGTGTGAGTTGCTTCATGGAATCCGTTCATTTACTGCCGCCAACTCCACAATCACACGAATCCAGAAGCTCAGATGCTCACAACCTGTTCTTGTCACATCAACTATCAGTAGAACAACGTTTTATAGAAATAGAAACAAAGACTTTAACCAGTCAATCTACTCAGTCATGATCACTGGCGACCAACTGAATTCATATGTCATCTTTTTCGGCACCAGTACGCAACCATCCACATTTGCGTGACGTCTGTCATGGCTGACACGTATTAGCGATGATGATTCTGATTGTGGTCTACCACTATCTGGCAGTGAATGGTAAACCATCTGCCGTCAAGGTCTCATAGTTGTACGGTTGCATAGGTACTTCTACCGGCCAGTCAATGTGGAACGTTGTAGGCCACGTCGATGAAAGTGCTCGATTCAAGAGTCGGTGAAGCATTGCAAGTGGAATTAGGGGTGCACTGCATTACACGATGAGTAATAACTCCTTGTCGGACCAACCTCCAACATCGATTCATCCACGCGGAAAATCCATCGACCATTCTCCTTTATGTACAATTCTACGAAATTATGAGTACAATCATCGCAACATATTGGCATCGATCTGCTTGATCCCAGCATGAACGGATAATCGTACTTTATTTCGATACGTCGTGGCATTCTTCCTCTGCATTGGATTTCCCTCAAAATAGACCGTGTCCAATTTGAGTAGATGTTTGCACTCAGTCTGAATCTCATCAAAGCTTTCCAACAGATTATTTGACGCCCACAATTCTTCCAGATCAGTGAGATGCACAAGATGTGTCAGGTTCGTTATTTTGTTGTTTGAAATGTCGAGCACTCGTAACTTTTTCAGTGGTGCAAGGCCTGACAACTCGGTCAGCCCGTTATGCGAGATGTATAGCTCTTCCAGGCAGTCCGCCAGACCTTCCAGGTTCGTTATGTTGGTCAGGCGATTGGATTGTATCGACAGAATTCTCAACTTTGGCAGACTCGTCAAGTTTTTCAGCTCCGTGATTTTGTTCTTTCCCAGCCACAACTCTTCCAAATTAGACAGTGTTTCCAGATTCTCGATCTCTCGTATCCTATTAGCGCCCAACTCAAGCATCGTCAAGCTCGATAATCCCTCCAGATTTTCGATACGACCGATTTTGTTTTGCACGAGGTAGAGTGTCGTCAAATGCTTCATGTGATTCACTTGCTTGATGTGTTTGATCTTGTTGAAGCTAAGATCGAGACTTGCCAGGTCGTGAAGAGCGTCTAGTCCGTCCATATGGCCGATCAGATTGTCATACAGATCGAGTTCCGTCAGAGTACTCGGAAGTCCTTGCAATTTGGTGATTGCATTCTGACGGAGGCACAGAGTCTTTAGCCTTGGGAATCTCTCCAGATGCAGATTGACGATCGACCTTACGCGAGAGTGCAAGCAGGCGATATCGTCCGTGTCTTTAGGATAGTCGTCGAGGATGTCCTCGTCGGCACTGATTTGCTCTCCCTCGATAATCTCTGTCGGGCGTCCCTCATTCACATCCTCTGCATCCTCCGCCTCGTCATCTGAAACCTCGTCCCGAGTATTCGGCCTCTGAATAGTTTTCATTGCAGTGTTTGGCTCGTCAGTCGGCTCCTGACCACTGCCACCTCTTAATCGTGCGACCGGACTCGTCCGACGAACGTCCACAAAGCTGCCAAGAATGGTGACTTGTTCAGCGGACTCTGTCGTCTTCACCTGCTGCAATGCGTGAGCCACCTTTTCGTCCTGGGCGTGCCCTTCAAGTTCCACAAAGAAGACGTATACCCACTTTTGTCCTGACCCGAGCACTTCCTTCGATACATTAGGACGAGAAGAGATGCTCGTAAGGTTTATGGAGGCTTCAGAAAATCGCTGTAGTGTCTGCGCTAGGCTTCCAGGTCGGGAGTGTGGGACGGTGAAGCTAATGAGTGTTTTGTATGTCTGTTTTGCATCATATTCTAGTGGGTCGTGCGAGAAGATGAGGAAGCGGGTGGTGTTGTTCTTGTTGTCCTCGATATCAGATGCCAGAATTTGTATTCCTACGGCTTCTGCAGATGACGAAGAAGCGATCGCAGCGCTCTCGCTATCCTCAGCAGCAGTTTGAGCAGCCTTGCCAGTCGAGCTCACATTTATTCGTTCTATCCCGGGCAGATTCGTCGAAAGGTATTCCTCGCACTGTCCAAAGGCTTGGGGATGTGAATAGAGCCGCTTGATTCTGTCCAAAGAGGTCGATGAAAGTAGGCATTGGTGAACATCGAGGTAGACTTCTCCAACGACTTGAAGTGCCTCGATATCTAGTGATCGCAACAAGTCAAGTGAAGGCGTGACATGGCCATTGGAACTATTTTCGAACGGCAACACACCATGCTCAGCTTTGCCTGTCTTGACAGCATCCAGAATGTCGGCAAGATTCGGTACTGGTTGATATGTGACATCCTCTCCGAAAGTCTGACGTGCAGCTTGATACGTAAAAGTGCCTTTCGGTCCCAGGTATGCTACAGTCCCGCGATCTGACTCGCTTGTGCCATCGAGACCCATACTCGTCCCAGCATTGGGCATGTCAGCGGACTTAATCACCACAAACTGAAATCAAAGTAAAGGAGAGAGTGCTGGATGTAAAATCTATAGGCAGGTATGCGGTCAACTTTCTCCACTAAAACGAAATCACGAAAGGAAACGCCAATCGTGGAAAACACCAAAAGACAAGATGCACTCGGCGCTTGGTAGGGGGATGGCTGCACGCACTTCCGTCAATGTATCCCACAATTCTATCGTACCTTTCCGATCATTATCATCGTCATCATTGTCGCACCCGTGACACACTTTGCAGCGGAATTCCATTCATTCATTCATTCACTCTTCGCTCGTTGCACCCTTGCCGACTTGCGCTCCATGGGCCATCATACTCGATTGTTCCAGAGCTGTGAGTCCCACACTGCCTACGTTCAGCGCCGTTGTGCCGACCTCTTCCTTGACCTCCTTTGCGTCAGCGCCATAATTGTGCTCGACAACCTTGGAGGATGCTTCCGAGACTGCTCCACCGGCATGCTTCGCTCCCTGAACAATCCCGTCACCGGCAATGGCAATTGATTTCACGCCATCGCTCACGGCTTCCGAAACATCCCGCTTGACCCCTGGTTCGGCATCGGTAGCGCCAGCAAAGAGACCTTTTGTACCAATCTTCGAGCCAAGGAATGAGCCAATACTTGCCATACCTGCGTTGATTGTTTGCCCAACATTCGCAGCTGCTTCCGAGAATGTCGTGGTTCCGGTCGCTGCTCCAGAACTGAGTGAGTGTGTCGTGTCGCTAAATTGCGCAGGATTCTTGGTCGAGTCCCCTGATGTTTGCTGAGCGGTGTACGACTTTAGATCTTTGGTCTTGAGCCCCGTCCATTCCATAAATGCTCGAGATAAGTTGTCAGCATCGGCTTGTGCACCGACCAATAGAAATTCATAGTCTACCAAGGACTTTTCAAACTTTGTCAAAGACGCTTCACTGGCGGTCACAGGCATGTCAATCTGTACCAGCAAGACATCTTCCTTCTTTCCGCCTGCTGATGGCGACTCGAGTGGCACTTCCTTCAGATCCCCCTCCACCTTGGTCGATATCGATTCAGGGGTAAGCGTTGCTGCAGGCGCCAGTCGTTTGGAGAAGAGGTAGGACCGGTCGCCTCGCGTTCCAACGATCGCATCTCGTTCTATTGGCAATGCAAATGACTTGTCATCAATCTTGAGCAACAATGGCGCGCCTGTAGGCTCACTGCTGAAGTGTTCCAAAGAAAGTGTACCGTGGGCAATCTTGAAGGTCTCTGACCCTACGATTTGTGATGCAGTGCAGTCTTCGATAGTCACGATGGATCCCGACATCACGGCACAATTACTACGCTCTCACTCCTGATACGTGCCTCTATTGAGTCCGGAGCAGGGAAGTGCGAGTGTTGACCTGGAGAGAGAGAGAGCGACTGTTGGTCAGGGAGAAGTAGAAGTCCAATTGTGCTTGGCAAGCCACACCGTCATCCACAACCGCTCAAGTGGGAAAACTCCGTTTCTACACAAAAGGAGGCCTTGAGTTCATCGCATCTCGAGTCTTGTTACAACCTGATTTGTAACTATGGCTAGTGACCTTCATGACTGCTTCAGGTCAGAAAAGGACCTACGGAGCTCTACAGTCTATGCAGCTATGACGCCAGGAAATCTGGTGAGCACATCTTCAATGGTTGAGCCTAGCATGCTATTTGCCATGCCAAACCATGCCCGCGTGTAGTCCGAAGTATTGCTGATGTTGATGCTTTCGTGCATCAAGCCCATCCCAGCAGTGCTATTGAGTACGATGGCTAGATATTCACCCACCTCAGATTTGGATTGTGATGTCTGCATCGCCACTAGAAGAGACAACGGCCATATATAACCAATTCCTGTGCTTGGAGATCCGATTCCTTTGATGTTGTCCCTCTCAAAGTAGTAAGGATTTCCTTCCCGGGAAAGGGCCAGCTTTCTCGTATTTTCGTAGATCGCATTGCTGGAAGAAACAAAGTCCATCAGGGGAAGTCCAATCAGATTTGGGAAGCTGGCCTCATCCATGATAACACTTCCACCATACCCGTCAACTTCGAAAGCATAAACCTGTCCAAACGAAGGATGCTGCACGATTCCGTGTCGCTCAATCCCAATGCGAATGTCTCCAGCCAACTTCTGCATGCGCTGCATGGTTTCGTGGCCTACGATCAACGATGAGGCGATCTCTGCAGCCTTCTCAAGCATGACCGCCAGGTATGCGTTAGAAGGAATCAAGTACTGCAGCGATGTCGCGGCATTGCTAGGTCGGAAAGCAGACCTTACGAGCGTGCCGTTCACAAGCTTGTTGACGGGATTACCATAACCATTGTTGTTGAGCGTCCCTGATGCAGATGTAGTCGGTCGTTGGTATCTGTAAGATGCTTCATCCACAGTGCCACTTGGCGAGAAAGTTGGCATGCTCTCATGTTCAACTACAGATAGTAAGGTTTTGACGGCATCTAGCCAGCCGTCATCGAAAAAGAGAGGATCCTGCATGGCTTCGAAGTAGTCTACCGAAATCTGCAAAAAGCTTGCCACGGAGTCGAGTTGAAATTTGCATTCGTAGACATCCTGCTCATCATATTTTGGGTGAACAATGTCGTCCTTGGCGAGAGGATTTTCCTTGATCAATATGCCAGCTCTTTGAGCTGCTAGCGGCGCTTGGAATGCATTGCAATATGGGTGCTTCACTAGATATTCAACCTGAGTATTGATCACGCCCCGGAAGAGCGCTGCAATAGACTTATCTTCTGCAATGTGCTTACGATAAACGTGTAATTGCTGCGCAGAATCGCGAATCCACATCGCATCGATATCGCCACTGATCACGAAGGTTTGTTCTTTGCCAGTGTCCCCTCGGCGATTGTAGCTGATGGACGTATCCAATGTGTTCACATAGCAATTCTCGAAGAGACGACGAAGGTCTGGATTGCCAATTTTATTTGAAACATCTTGAATGTGCTGCTCTACAACATCGGATGTGAACGTCCTGCACTCCTTGAGTGGTCGTGCTTGTGCTAAACCTAGTCGTCCCGCAGACCGAGGCTCTTGCCCTTCCGAAGCAATTTTCAAATAATTTGTGCAGGACCCCCAGGCTGTGGAAGTGAGGTAAAGGAGAAGAAGCTTTAAAGGTTGCTCACTGACAATTTTGACCATCCTTACGAAGATCGTGATCAAGACTGGTGAAATTCGATGCGTAAGGTAGAACTGTGCTTTGCATATGGGCTCGAAGTGCCTCTTATGCTAGATGTCGCAGGGGAGATTTGGTAGGACATCCCCCCGGCGGGAGCATCTTCATCATGTGCTCCAGCACAGCAATAGATTAATGGACTGTGCTTTTCAACTCGAACACTTACTTAACTCTTTATGGAAATCCTGACCGAGTTCGCGTGGGAAAATTCTTCCTCGTCCCGCAATTGCGACACTCAATAATCAGAATATCGTCCTTGGCACGTTGCCTCTTGCTGCGATTGGCAACACTTCGTGCGCATGTTACCCCCTCAAGTAACACCGAATGACATCGCTTACACAACTGTCGTTTGATGCTTCGGTCAATTGATAATTGAGACTTCTGAGCGACTATTTTGAGATCCGAAACATAGTTCTGAGATAGAGCCGGCACGGACTTTGCCAGTAAAACACTGGCTTGATGTAGAAAATTGATGCGCGAGAGGAGATCTTTATTCGCGACAGTTATCTTCTTGCCCTCCTTTGCCATTGTCCTTGAGCCTGTTGTTTGTCGTCTGACGGACGCTCAAAATTGTGTCGCGAACCTTCCAGGTCTTGACTGGAAGAAGGAGGGAAGTTGCGAGTTGGAAGATAACAGAGTTATCTCGGGGTATCTCCGGCAACTTGAATTTTAATTTTCCCCGTTGCCTCAGTTCATGGACAAGCGCATATCGTCCAAATGCCGCCTACAAGTGTTTGGGGCTAGTATCAGGTATCGTCTAAGACGTGAGCAGCCGGGCAGGACATGCCACGAGACATAGTATAGATGCCTCCGAAGGCCAGATACAACGACAAGGCCCGTGCCGGGGGTCTTGCTAAGGCACAAGCGATTCGTGAGGCGCGCAAACATGGACGAAAGTTGCCGCAAGGAGAGCAACCGAAATCCAAGAAGCAGAAAAGATTGGAGAAGTATGTCGATGGCAAATTGAGAACGGACGAGAAGGTCAAATTGATCGAAAAGCTCAGTTCACAATCGAAAACAACAGGGCTCAGTAGCACCAAGGTTATGAAGCGCACGAAAGGTCAGGAGAAGAAGCAGATTCATGATACTTTCAATGGCTTCGATGACGAAGAAGATGAGGACTCTTCTGGCTCTGACACGGACGGAGGTGAATTCTACTTGAACCAGGACCACAGCGATCCTGTCGGATTTCAGATTGTTCAAGGCTCGAGTAATTCTCAACCACAACCTCAGAATCATGCGAGCAAGAAGTCTAGCACTTCCTTCGGGTTTGTGCCGAATCAGGAGCCTGTAAAGAAAATAGCGAAAAAGGCGACACTGAAATACAACTGGCGTGCCAAGCTGGAAGAAGACAAGAAACGGAAGCATGGCTTTGTGTCGGAAGATAGCAGTGATAGTGGAAGTGTAAGTGAAAGTAGTGGTGTTGAGCAGCATGATGACTCAAGGGACGATTGCTCGAGCAGTGACGAAGGCCATGAAGCAGAAATCAATGAGAAGCGTGCAGCCTTCAAGGATTGGGCTGCAGCACAAACGGGATCACAAGTACAGAATCTACCAGCACTGTCGAGTCTTAATGATCCAGCTACCGAGACTTATGTGCCGCGGCCCCGTTCCAAGTCACCAGAAGCGGAGGATATATCCGATCTCAGACCTCCTTCATTGATGCCCGTGCTCATCGAACGTACGGATGATATCAACGAAGCGCGAGCCAATCTTCCAGCTTACGCCCACGAGCAAGAAATTGTTGAAAAGATAAAATCACACTCTACTGTGATAATTTCAGGTGCTACAGGCTCTGGTAAGACTACTCAAATTCCCCAATTCTTATTCGAGGCCGGCTTCAAAGGCATTGGTATCACACAGCCTCGTCGTGTGGCTGCAGTCTCCATGGCCCGCAGGGTGGCTACAGAAATGGGTTCGCAGAGTGCAGTAGTAGGATATCAAATTCGGTTTGAGTCTAACGTAAAAGCAAACACGGCGGTCAAATTCATGACTGATGGTGTCCTTCTCCGGGAACTCTCAGTGGATTTCATGCTCTCAAAATATGAAGTCCTTATCATAGACGAAGCACATGAAAGGTCAATTAACACTGATATTCTGATCGGTGTTCTTTCCAGGGTGTCACGCCTGAGAAAGGACACTGAGAAACCACTACGACTGGTCATCATGTCAGCAACCTTGCGAGTATCTGATTTTGCCGAAAACAAGAGGCTCTTCAATATACCACCTCCTATCATGTCGATCGAGTCACGTCAATATCCAGTAACTGTTCATTTCTCTAAACGTACAGAGATGTCTTCGTACGTGGAAGAAGCCTTCAAAAAAGTCTGCAAGATACATCAGAAACTGCCGCCAGGCGGAATTCTAGTGTTTCTGACTGGTCAACAGGAAATTCAACAATGCTCCAAGCTGTTGTATGAGCACTTTGGAAAAAGGGTGATCAAATATGACGAGGTTCTTCCTGTAAATTTGCAAGCGAATGAGCAGATATTGGAGACCGAGGACTATAGCACATCGAAAGATGCTACGGAGACAGAGAAAAGGGCAAACATCGATGTAGACGACTATGATGATGCACCCGAGTCCGATGTCTCTGACATAGAAGAGACAGAAGCCGATAAGGCGGCCACCAAAGCACAGAAAGAGCAAAAGTTTGTTCAAATTCTACCGCTGTACTCTTTACTTCCCACGACGGAACAATTGAAAGTCTTCAGACCCGCTCCGGACCAGTGTCGCCAGATTATCTTGGCGACCAACGTGGCAGAAACTTCTCTCACTATTCCGGGCATTCGATATGTCGTCGATAGTGGTCGAGCGAAGTCACGGAAATACGATGGTCGAATCCAGAGCTTTGAAATCGATTGGATCAGCAAAGCGTCAGCAGATCAGCGATCTGGTCGTGCTGGTCGAACCGGTCCAGGACACTCCTATCGACTGTTTTCATCCGCTGTATACGACTCTTCTTTCCCGACATACTCTGATGCCGAAATTCTCCATACACCTATAGATGGCATAGTGCTGCAGATGAAGGGCATGAACATTCACACGGTCATCAACTTTCCATTCCCTACACCTCCAGACCGATCGGCTTTGGCAGATGCAGAGAAACTTTTGCTCACACTCGGTGCTCTAGACAAGGACGGCAAAATAACCGATCTGGGCCGCCAGATGTCTCTCTTTCCATTGAGTCCAAGATATGCTAAGATGGTGGTCATTGCCAACCAACAAGGCCTGCTTCCTTATGTTGTAGCTTTAGTAGCAGCAATGAGCGTGGATGATATTTTTATTCGTGCCGAAGCTATACATGACGACGATCAAGACGATACGACCACAGGATACGTGTCGGAAGAGCGGAAACGAAAGAGACAGGCGTACTTTCGTGCAATGAGCAAATTCACAGCGTTGTCTTCCACTAGTGATGCGATGAGAGTCCTCATGGCCGTATGTGCATCTGACTATTCAAAGGACTTATCGGAGTTCTGTAGAGAGCATTTCCTCCGCCACAAAGCAATGGAGGAAATCCGGAAGCTGCGTTCTCAAATCTCAGGTGTCATTCGAAATGTCACGAGTATTGATTTATCAATGTCGTTGAAACTCAAATTACCTGATCAAGAACAGATTGTGCTGCTGCATCAAATTCTGGGAGCTGCCTTTGTCGACCAGATATGTGTGCGTGCAGATCTAGTCGGTAAAGAACCGCTACAGAAAGGTAATCTACTGAGGATACCATATGTGCCTCTGGCACCATTGGCTCTCGGTCAAGAATATGCGTTTATTCATCCGTCTTGTTACAGCATCAAGAATGCCTCTACTTCAGAACCACCGGCGTATTTAATCTACTCGTCCCTCTCTGCATCACCGAATAATCCTGATACTGTTCGAATCAAAGTCATAGCACCAATTGAACCAGCCTGGATTGCCGAATTCGCCAAGGACACGCCTCTGCTCAAGCATGGGAAACCGCTGCTTAGCAGTCTAGCACACATCAGGTCACTTGATGGCGGACAAAGACGAGAAGTTCCAGTTATACCAAGCCTGCAGCTCAATGGAAGCGGTAGGCAGCCCTGGGCATTACCTCCGGTGAAAATCACGCAAAGACTGGTTGGTAGTCGATGGATTGACGAGTGATGTCGCTGGTGACTACATGTACAAGGATGGCGGGCCTCTCTTGCTTCGTGATCACTCGGTATAACCCTGGCAGCAGATTCTCGGTAGACCAGCACAACATCGTGGGTTCAACGACCAGCCTCGACGCAATCGCTTTACATCTGTGCATGTTCTTGTTCTGTATATTGAAGTTTGAACTCCTTTGTTATGCATATCACATAGTGGTATTTTGGTCTACCAGTATTATATCTTATGCGACCGCCCACCTGGCAGTACACCACCATTTTACAGAGCCCCTATTTTCCCTGTCTTGCAATGCAATCCAAGAACTCGAAAAACCTTCTTGATGAGCGACACAAGGACTCCGTCAAGATGCATCAAGCAGGCAAGACAAAGCGATGGCGCATAATTTCGACCAAGTCTTCCAGGAGTCTATCTGGCACTAGATCGCACAAGTTGAAGAAAGGTCGGAAGCATGAGTCTGTGGCTTCTCTTACAATCTCCCGACCGGTACCGATGAGTACAAGCGGCTCTTCGTGGATGTCAATCGCCCGTGCATTACGACGTACATCCTATGTAAGATGGTCTCGCAGTGCTGAAACTCGAAGACTGTCTAGCAAGCCGGAAACGATTAGTTCGCTGGGTACATGGTTCACTCCACACAATTTGACCACAGAGGCTCCCAAAACCTTGTCCATACCCTCGAATTCGAATCGGAAACCGAATAAAAGAGATCTCAAGTACCTTGGCCACCACCGGTCGACAGCGACCTCGTTAAAGTGGACTAGCCTTGATGATCTAGAGTACCGAGCAGCAGTGGCACGACTTTCTCAACAGATCCGTGAATTACAAAGTGCGAGTAGTGAATTGTTTGGCTCTGACACCATACACAAGAATGACAATACTTTCACAAAATATGTCGTCGAAACCATGGCAGAGAAATGTAAAGAAAATCACAAACAAGGTTCACTTCACGCCGTGCAGGACAAAACTCCACTTGTTTTGCCGCAAATCAAGTCGTGCCCGACCAGTGCTGCGACACCAGCCAAGCAAGGTCTGAGACACCCGAACGCTGTTTCTGATCCACCTGTACAGTCCTCTAATCCAGTCGAGATAGAACGGCCCGTGAGAACTGTTCTGCACGAGTATCACAATAATGAATTCTCACAACTATCTGAACTCACTCCCAAGGAGTCTTCTACAATACCCAAACGCTCAGTAGCAGAAGACTTTGACAATCACAAGGATATTATTTGGCTGCACGCCATGGTACCTAGCACAAATAAGAGGTGTCGGTTTCGTGATTCTCTCTCGCTGAGTTGTGTACGCTCTGCACGAAAAGAGCAAAAGACATCCAAGGATGTTGAGGAGTTAAATGTCTACTCCAAGTCACGCTCACTGGCCGAATCATCATTGCCGGCAATGAAGAAGCGCCCTCGAATGTCGGTTCGACAGTCCGGAGGTAATGAGGAAAGTCGTGAAATTCCAGATGTCGTAGCGCAGCTCATCAAGCTGAGCAAATGCGATCTTCTGAAACCTGTGACTATCGAACAAGCCATGATTCCTTTGGACAACATCATCTTTAGGCAGGAAATCATGCGTCTATACTCTGAAACTTTGGGCAGCGTATCCTCAAGTGAAATGCTAGACACACCTTGTCCAACGACAAAAGTGGCACGAACCGACAAGGACAATCGGAGGTACCACAAACGTAGAGTTCCAACTTTGCGAGGTCCTTCGGTCCTACATTTGAAGGTACGTCGAAGCAAGCTCAGAACAGGTCTTGCATCTGGCACAACTGGAGCTCAATTCGATTCTGCCGCAGAGCGAGCCCCGCAGGATCTTTCGGTCTCCACCATACGACAAGCTACAACGTCCCCAAATGATGTACCACCTTTGAAGATAAGCAAAAAAACAAGCAGCGCGATCGACACCACAATGAGTGTTGCACGAGACAATGTAGAAGATAACGGAGCACAGGATCGACTATCGTTCAATTGGCTTTCTACAGCTACTTGTAAGCGAGTGCCTTGTTCAGGTGAGACCGAAGTGTGGAAGAAGTGCGAATGGCCAGCTACTGCTTCGTCAAAGCGTTACGGTATCGTCTTCGAGTCGCTGTAAGATAAGCAGCTCTGCCACATGGTCGACAATGGACATTGCGGATCTTGAACCCTGTCCGACTGTTGTTGATCGGCTCTGGCTGGTATACAGGCTCGAAACAATAGAAGTAGTCGTGCGGTGGCACGTTCGTATAGTTGATTCGTGGACTAATGACAATTTGTACAATATTAGACGATTTTGCCTGATCCAATTACTAGGCCCGGGAGACGAAAGGGTTTCTGTGTTGACACTTCGTTTTCGCTTTTTGCTTATTCTGGCATCGTCTTTCTGCGAACTATGGATCGCTTCATGAATCTTCATCGATTGTTCGCCAAGCTTCGGCAGCCTTCTCATTCCTCGCGCGTGCCTTTGCCTGGTTTTGTCGCTGGTTGTCCAGTCGCTAGAGGGTAGTCAGAATGATGCATCTCAGTGACTGTGGTCCACGCACCTCTGCTCGCAGACAGAGGGTCAATTGCTTCTTGTAGTCGTTGCACTGACCACTGAATCGACTCCACATGCCTGCCTTATGACACTCTTCAAGAAGAACAATCAAGTCGTAGCAACCAGGATGTTTGTGTTGGGTCAGTGGAGGATGCATTGGTCGTGTGGGACAAGTTGTCCTGGTAGTGGCAAGACTGATGTATTGTCTCAAGGTTTTGAGGACATGATTTCAGAAAGTTGCATCGGAAAGTTTGAAAAAGTGGGGGCGTCGAGACGCACGATGCAATTCGACCGTGCTTGACGTTGCGACTTTCCATCCATCAACTAGTACTTGTATTCTCAGTGGACGATCATGGTGTCCTTGTGAAGATACTGTGAGACACTACAAGCAAGTGGAAAGATGCCATCATCGCGTCTCATGTATTCATGTTCGCAAAGTCCAGTGTTTAGTACATGGCAGGGGCGTCAGATCCTGATGTGAACCATCCAGGAATCCAGCAGTTGACTTACCGACAGGGTGTGACCGAGTAGCGTCTCGTATGCTGTAGAATGGGCATCAGCAAAAGGACCCATCGTGGGCACTAATCGCAGCTCTTACCAGATCACGGACAATTTGTGCGAAACATGCCATGGGATCCATTCTTGATCAAACGTCCCCCCCTAATAAATTGAACACCAAATTCCGAGCAATGTCATGCTCTGGTGTGGACAGGATGGAGCCAGCCCACTGCTTTGTAGATGCTCATGACTTGGTTCGATATGCTGGCATGAATTGGCAATCATTTCAACGAGGTGGGACAGTCGTTCTTCACCGATGAATCAAACACATTGCGTCAATGGTGAGGAGGGAGACTTGTACACGGTCACTACCATTCGACACAGACTCCACGAGATCCTGCTCGACTTGAACGAGGTCGAGAATGCCTCTGTCACACAAATGAGACTACGTGAACGTTGCAGGACCGCGCCTCACATCCGTGTGCATTCAAACAACACCAACGGTCCCTTTCGGGATCAAGCAGATCGGAGTTCTTTACTTTCCCAGGACAGTGATACCTCATACTCTACCAACACTAGCAGCGACACGACAGAGTCTGCCCGATTCTCTTTTCAACCCGACGATTCCCAGACCGAGCCACTGGACTTTGAAAACCTTATCCTACGCCCCTCTGCCAGCGAAGCGGAGATACAGGGAATTCAGATCATCTTGGACACCAAATTGCCGACAGATTATCTCGAATTCCTACGGCTGACGAATGGACTGCAGTCGTTCCCTTCATACGCAGATCCAGGTCTTCGAGCCGTGCTCGAGAGACCACAGACGGATGACTCTGAGCATGATGCACCGGCCGACGAGGCCCTTGGACTGTACTGGCAGAAAGTCGAGGAACTGGACCAGTTCTGCCCTGCTATCTCATGGTTCCCTGCAGTCAGATCGATGGTCAAGATCAGTAGTTCCGATGAAGATATATTCGTCTGGCTCATCACACCGAGGGCCATGCACGACTTGCGTCGTCGTCGCCGTGATCGAAGCCATACGCTCCATTCGGTGATGCGTGCAAGGGATCAGAATGTGCAGCGTGGCAGGTGCCCGAGGTCGAGTGTGGACGAGGGTTGGGGTGTGCTCCGGTGGTGCAGACCGACGCCGGAGGTCCTGGCTAGGTTACGAGCTGAAGGCGCAGACTATGCGTTCGTCAATCGCTGCCGTCAACAGTACGGCAACACATCTCTGTACAATTCTTTCACTGATTACCTCACTGCGTTGTGTAGCTCACTCAGATTAGCGTTGCAGTGATGTCGGGTCCCTCAATAATCACAATGCCTCTATCTATGATAATCGAATGATGTGCTTTTACGACAAATCATGAGCAGCAAGTTCACCAAGCGACAAATCCCAATTGTACCAATATCAACAGTCTCACGAACTCTTTTCCACCATAGAGGCTAATAGCATACTAATCACTGATGGTGTGGACAGAAGTGGCAGTGCAGTGCAGTGCAGGTTGGCCTGGAATCCTTGGAATCTGGAGTGGATGGCCATTGACTGATATCGTATTACTGAGACGATCGTAATATGGATAAGAGATAAAACAAGTAGTTGCCGCACCAAATACGACGCAGACGACTGGAGGAGCTCGTTTGATGAATCGATGCGAGGGAGCGAACGCACGAACAAACGGGCGAGCGATTGAATTGAATTTGAAATGAATGAATGAATTGAATTTGAATTGAATGAATGAATGAATTTGAATTGAATGCAGGAGCGAGATTCATACTCCAGCTGCAATTTCATCACCCGCGTCTTACTCTCGCTTCCCTCAATTTCTTAATCAAGACTTCCGACGCGCCCACAAAGAGACCGTTCATCTGCCCTCCCTCTCTCTCTCGTCCCTCTCGTCCTCTCCCGGGTCATCACACGCTCCCCTCCTGCGGTCATGTCGTTTAACGGCGCGCAGGTGGGCATGACCCCGCCGACGAAGGAGACCATTCAGGCTCACCTGAAGCGTTATCATATGCTCAAGAGCCAGGGAGCCACGGAACAGACGAGTGCGGAGGTAGCGCATCTCGCACAGCTCCTGACCTCGTACAAGGTACGCCTGATCCCTCGTTTCGACCACTGACGATGGCCTCTGCTCCAGGAATCAGTGCTGACAA
The DNA here is from genome assembly GCA_005281575.1 of Taphrina deformans. Taxonomy (NCBI): domain Eukaryota; kingdom Fungi; phylum Ascomycota; class Taphrinomycetes; order Taphrinales; family Taphrinaceae; genus Taphrina; species Taphrina deformans. Next base: position 173,469 of record RHGG01000030.1, read on the forward strand.
ACATAGCAAATGGCTGAGCGAGCAAAGCAGCGACAACACCAACACCAACACCAACACCAACAGCAGCAACAGCACCAACATCAACAGCAGCAACAGCAGCATCAACGACAAAACTCGGAAGACGTACACTTACCGCAGCAGCAGCAGCAACAAGTGCCCGTGCAAAACCACCATGCACAAGCGCAGAAAACAGGTGAGAGCAATGGTAGTCGAAGATCAGTCACACCTGCGCCAGTCGTAAGTTCGATGACCGAGGCTCAGATTGCAATGCTCAAACATCAAATAATGGCGTTCAAATTGCTGAACAAAAACCTGCCGATACGTCAGTATTTTGTGATCTCTACTCTTTTCAGATCTGACAATCTCTAGCTCCACACGTCATGCAGGCAATAACGGGTGATCTCAAACCAATTAAATCAGAAGTGTCAGACGCTCCCAAGGACTTTGACGGTGTCCTTGATTCCGAAACATTCTTGCAAAAGTTGATCTCATATGCCGATCATTCAAAGCGCGAAAATAGACCAATCATTCCGACACTTATGCCTGCGGGGATCGATTTCGATCAGCTTGCACAAGATCGCGAAAAGGCCATTACGAACAGAATCACCAGTCGAATGATCGAGCTCGAACAAATGCCCAGTAACATCAAGGGCTTCACATTCGACCAGGACATGCAGGACAAACGGGATCTCAAGACAAGGCTGCTTATAGAGTACAAGGGCTTACGCCTGCTCGACAGGCAGAGAGCCATCCGCGAGAAGATGCTGCACAGCATTCCAGTGTTCACTTCACTTGCTGCCACACACGATCGTGCGCAATACCGCAGGTTGAAATCCCAAAGCTTGCGTGAATCGAGAGCGACGACAGAATTTGAGAGGCAACAAAAGACGGAGAGGGAGAGGAGGGAGAAACAAAAGCACTTTGACTACCTCGCAGGTATCACAGCTCATCTCGACAAAGTGGTCGAGCAGTCTAATGCCACCAGAGCCAAAGCCCAGAAGCTTGGTAAGGCAGTTTTATCTTATCACACATACATCGAGAAGGAAGAGCAGCGCAGGTATGAACGCCTATCCAAACAACGTATAGCTGCGCTCAAGGCGAACGACGAAACAGCATATCTGGCTTTGGTCGATACTGCCAAGGACACACGTATTGCCCACTTGCTCGCTCAGACCAATCAGTACCTCGATAGCCTGGCAGAACAAATCAAAGCTCAACAGGGACACAGCGCAACTCTCGGTCCGTCGGACATGCCACAAGAAGAAGAACCGGCAGCAGTCACGGAGGGCGAAAAGACCGAAGAAGCACAAGAACAGGATTATTACCGAATTGCTCACAAGATTCAAGAAGTAGTACACGAGCAACCTCGAATTCTTGTCGGTGGCAACCTGAAGTCATATCAGATACAAGGTCTACAATGGATGGTGTCGCTGTACAACAACAGGTTGAACGGTATCCTGGCTGATGAGATGGGTCTTGGAAAAACCATACAGACCATATCCCTCATCACCTTCTTGATAGAGAAGAAGAAACAGAATGGCCCTTTCTTGGTCATTGTACCCCTGTCCACTCTGACGAATTGGACATTGGAATTCGAAAAGTGGGCGCCTGCGGTGCACAAAATTGTGTTCAAGGGTAGTCCGGCCGTGAGGAAGACGTTGGGATATTCAGTGCGACAAGGCGCCTTTCAGGTCCTGCTTACGACATACGAGTACATCATCAAGGACCGTGCAATCCTCTCCAGGATAAAATGGGTCCATATGATTATCGATGAAGGACATCGAATGAAGAATGCAAACTCCAAATTGAGTAACACTCTGGTGCAGTATTACAACACTCGACACCGTCTCATTCTCACCGGAACTCCACTACAAAACAATCTTCCTGAATTATGGGCTTTGCTCAACTTCGTACTACCAAAGATATTCAACTCTGTAAAGTCTTTCGACGAATGGTTCAATACACCATTTGCCAATACTGGTGGAGCTGAGAAGATCGAGCTCTCGGAAGAAGAATCTCTGCTCGTCATCCGTCGATTACACAAAGTTTTACGACCATTCTTACTGAGACGACTGAAGAAGGATGTGGAAAAGGACTTGCCAGACAAGGTCGAGAATGTCATCAAATGTCAACAGTCCGGTCTGCAAAAGAAGTTGTACGAGCAGATGAAGAAGCACGGCATGTTGTTCGTTAGCGATGAAGGAAAGAGCAAGCAAGGCATCAAGGGACTCAACAACACTCTTATGCAATTGCGAAAGATCTGTAACCATCCTTTCGTCTTTGAGGAAGTGGAGAGATCTATCTGTCCAGATGCCACCCTGGTCAACGATTATCTCTGGCGATCATGTGGAAAATTCGAGCTGCTCGATCGTATCCTGCCAAAGTTCAAACGTACTGGCCATAGAGTTCTCATGTTCTTCCAAATGACTCAGATCATGAACATCATGGAGGACTTCCTTCATTACCGAGGACTCAAGTATATGCGTCTCGACGGAGGCACCAAGTCTGATGATCGTTCCTTGCTCCTGAAGGACTTTAACGCACCGGACTCTGAGTACTTTGTCTTTCTGCTTTCAACGCGTGCTGGAGGTCTTGGTCTCAATTTGCAAACGGCAGACACAGTCATCATTTTCGACTCCGACTGGAACCCTCATCAAGATTTGCAAGCGCAAGATCGAGCACATCGAATAGGACAAACCAAGGAAGTCAGAATTTTGCGGTTGATCACAGAGAAGTCTATAGAGGAGTCTATTCTTGCTAGAGCACAGTACAAGCTGGACATGGACGGCAAGGTCATCCAGGCAGGAAAGTTCGACAACAAGTCTACGGCTGAGGAACGAGAGGCTTTCTTGCGAGCTCTTCTGGACGCCGACCCTGCCGGCGCCGAAGATGAAAAGGATTCTGAAAAGGGAGACGAGTACGAAGACGATGATGACATTAATGAGATTATCGCACGAAATGACGAGGAACTGAAACTCTTCCGCGAAATGGACATCGACAGAGACATGTTGGTACCATACGGTCCTACGCACGAGCTTCCTCGCCTGATGTCTGAGAAGGAATTACCCGCTGCTTACCACAAAGACAGAGACGTCCTTGTCAACGACTTCTTCTCGACAGCTGGAATTGGTAAACGAGAACGCAAGGAGACCACGTATGACGATGGTCTCACAGAGGAAGAATGGTTGCGTGCTGTGGATGAAGGAGAAGATCCAGCCGAGATCAGTAGGAAGGGTCGTGGAGCTCGAAACAAGAAGGCCAACGACATCAGTCAAGCACCATCACCAGCACCTTCTTCTACAGGCAAACGCAGCCGACATTCGAGGGCGCCCAGTATAGATGCCGCCCCAACTCCTCGCAAACGTGTCAGAACCGGGGCAGGCCCATCTCATCTAGGCAAAAGGGACACCCTTACCTCGACAGCAAGAAAAGCCATGACCAAGATCTTCAGTACCATTCTTCAAAGAATGGACGAAGCAGTGGCGGCGGACGAGGACGGCCCGGAACGTGGCAGAACCGACGTCTTCCTGGTCTTGCCGGCACGCAAGGTCTATCCGGATTACTACAAGACGATCCGGAAACCAATCTCAATCAAGGAAATCAAGCACCGCATCAAGACGAACGAGTACTCCACCATCCATGAGTTCAGGGGTGACTTTGAGCTCATGTTTGCCAACGCGCGCAAGTACAACGAGGAAGGCTCTTTTGTATGGGACGACGTCTCGGCACTGGAAAGGATTCTCAAGACCGAGTTGGACCGGATGGCACCGGGCGGGAACCCAGACTTGCGTGTGGTCGGGGCGGAGGAGGAACCGGACGGATCGAGCGACAATGAGTCCGAGCAGGACACGCTCATGGAGGACGAGGAGAGCGATTGACAGGGTCGACGCAGCGGTGGGAAAATTCGAGTGAATGTGAATAATGGTAGTCTCTCTCGGGCATGACTGAGCTTTCCTTTTTAACCTTCTGGATTATATACATATATAGCTTATATTGCATTCTTTCATCCATAAATAGAAATCAACAAAATGATGGCAAAGGATGTTGATTGGTACTGTTGCGGGTATATTAGCACTTCATTAACCCGCTGCCTGAAGTGTTTCTTGTCAATGGTACTGTGGCTTGATTGTCTGTAACGCAGACTCCACGGCGCCGCAGTAAACAATCAGTCAGTAGCAACACGTAAAGTAGACGAATGAGTACGCATCAATTGCAAGTCATCGACGAGGTCTCGATTCTTCGAAATGGAGTACAGGCACCACTACTTTGTTGTAAATACTCTAGGAATTGCTCACAAATAATACTCGAGCACGTCAGAGACGATGTGAGGCCAAGAGAGCCCTAAGTCTCCACGATTGCCATCCATAGCCAGCCAGACGTCGACCCGGTCATGCGACAGGAGACGAGCGTTCCGGCAGGAACGTCATAGAAGACACCGGTGAGGTATGCACCGTCGAAATGACCGTTACTCGTCGTAGACAAGACCGGCGTCGTGCCGTGCAAGAGTTCCATGATGTTTCCTCCGTTCATGGTGGCCGGACCTTGCAAGAAATCCTTGTGTTGTCTGTCTCCGATTGTTCGAGCACAACTGTGCTGCGCACGGTACGCGCGTCTCGTGGTCCTGACCGATGTCACGGCAGGTTGCCTCGTATGTGCATTATAGTAGTGAGGGGTCGAGCGTCGACAGGCGACGTCATTGGCGTGTAGGTTATTGAAACAGAAAGTGCCTCGTGGACAGCTCGCTGTCACGTCATCGTCCTACGCGGATCAGTACGCAAAGAACCAGAGTTTAGCTTGAAACGACTTACTGGCACATAATAATTGTGGTTTGCGCAATTTGACATAAATGATTTGATGTCCAGACACTCGGCTTTGAGTAACTGAGATGTCTTTGGACAAGCGTGACCCGAGAAGTAATTCTCAGGAGATGCGCTCGGAAGTGTCGCTGCCTCTACTTCCAAAGGCAATACAGAGCCCAAAGCCGAGGCAGCCAGTTGCAAGATGAGATAGACATTGCCGAGCATTGCCAAAGAGTTGTCTGAGGTTGGGTTTTAGCGCGTTTCAGCGGCGAAACAGCTTCTTATATGTGGATCGTAGCTGTGGCTCAAAAAGATTCGTGAGCGATCGGAACGCAACGACACCGAGGGCAAATTGAAATGTAAACTCGTATACCACTGGTGACTGAGCTCGAGGCTGGCTGATTTGTATCGTCACATCGACAGGTTTGCAATAAAGCTATTGCTCCACGACGTGCTCTCAGTTGTATGCAATATCCGCGCTAAGCAATGATAGGCTCGGAGCACATGTGTCTCATGCAAAAGACATATTGTGCAATAGAATGAGTAGATTTACCACGTTTCTTGCTCCTGGCCAAGACGTTCAACATTACGTAAGAAGTGTTGAACATACCCCTAATTGGTACAGATTCACACACTTCTCCTTTATGGTAAAGGAGCAGAAGCACATAGCCGTATCTGGGCCATAGTCTAGCTCCAACAAGCGACGGAGATCCTCGAAGCCAGACGAGATGGCTGTAGCGAATAGATTGCTCTGGTGTCTGGGAGGCCTTCACATGATGTGATACAACACTATAGACCTCAGGGGATACCGACTCCAGAAGCTGCCGGATCAGATCCTTCCTTGGTACACATGCTTCGTTGGGTAGCCATGATAGAAACGTTGGCCGGTGATGCCATGTACTGATGGGTACCAAGTCTACTCCATCCAATTGCCAGGTATGATCTTACTGCCAACCCAGGTCGGTCTTCAGTAGAGATGGTCAACATGATCACCATGCGTGTGTCTGAGCTGCCGACACTTGAAGCTTGAAGTGTCAAATGCCTAAAATAACCATACCCACCTAGAGACATGACCAGCCATCCGGGATTGATCAGGGTACCAACGGGAACCTGGGCAAAGATTTTCTGGATGTAAGCATAATTCTTGCCATATACGCTCTATGCTTGTACCACTTCGTTGTGTAACAATTCAATCATGTTCGAATCCTTGTCCACTTCTGGATACCAGAGTAGTTCCGCATGATTATTGGCATTTCTTTCGTTCGAGTGCAAGTGTGCTGTATGTAGACTTCTTTTCTTTGGGTATACAGACCCGTCAATTGCAGGCCGGCCCTGGCGGACATCATAGAAATGATCCATGGACGGTACACAGTAAGAGTCTACAACACTCAATTTTCGGAACATAAAGTACCCCGCGTGACCTTGGCGTACTCATGAGTTGAACTTTTGAGTCCGTACTTTCTTCTCCAGTTCACTAATCCTGGCAGAATTCTCAGGATTGGCACAGTCACAGACAAATTCTTAGTGTTGACACAGTGAGCAATTCTAGACTGAGACTTGTCTCGGGGACATACACGAGTAGTGAAGAAGCCTCGTCTCACCCAGAGTGTGTATACAGATGCAGATAGCCACAGCCCAAAGTACAGGATGATGTTTGCATGACTCGTGAGAACAAACATTCAGTATGTTGAATGTTGGTGTTTTACATAACGAATCCGCGATCTGCAATTCTTGAGACGTCGTTCATATGCTTGTGCATCAGATAAAGAGTAGAGTCCATGTTGTGACCTTCAATCATGATAAACCACAAGCTATTGTTAGCTTTGTGTCGAGAATACGTCCGCTAGCACAGATGTCCATTTCGTTCTGATAGAGACAAGATCAGTGTCACGATTGAACATGACAAGAACTTTGCTGGATGTGCCATTATTGCATCTGAATGAGGTCGTAAACAACAAAATACGTTATCCTTTATCCGTCCTTCACATCATCTATTGAATTTCCAATGTCCCAGAGATCCAGAACAATGTCTGACGAGCTCGGGTCCTGTCATCTCGCCAAGCTTGCGACACGAGACTCTGTCGTCCTCTGTCTTTTCAATCACGAGTATCGAGTCTCGGGAAGCGCATGCTCGACACGAGAGCTGCCCTGATGCGTACATCGTTGTCACATGAGTTCACAGACTCATGCGCATGTCATCTGACCTGGACGCGAGACGTGTTGATCGGAGACAGTCGTGCTACAGTAGCAGTAGCAGCAGCAGCAGCGGACCGAACAGTGATCAGTGATCAGTGATCAATGATCAGAAATCAGCCATTTGTAAATTCTGTCACGTGCTTCTCGTTAGCCGGCCGCCACGATCGTGCTTCATAGTGTTGAGCTATTTGATTGGCTGATCCCGCAGTCAAAGCGATCATCTGGCAAATTCACCCGATTGTGGATTCTGAGTTTTGGAGGCGGATTGATGGATGGATGGATGGATAATTGGAGAAATGAATGAATCAATGAATGAATGAATAAATGGTGGGATCGTATGCAATTCTTCTGGTTGCTGGCAGTAGACAGCGGCAAGTGCGAGAGCCACCAAGCAAAATACCACGTATAGATCGCGGTTCCAGCATTTCTTGGATGCAGCCATCTTGACACAAAACACGGGAGCTAACAGGCAGCACTGCTAATTGGACTATTCTGCCGCTGTCCATCGACCCATCACCCATATGCTCTTGACATGGCTTGTAATCTAACCTACCACTCGACCGATGTCGAGTCTGGATTCTCGGTACGAAATTTGTCCTTCACCGATGTCGGGATGACATGGAGTACATCAGAGCGCGACATTGGTACAGTATGAAGTGAAGCATGAGACCGTGATGTGGGTTTAGCTCCAAGAGCTGCCAGTTCGTGCATAGCTAGCAAGCAGGTTAGCTAGCAGGCGGGTGAGCGTTTAGAGAATGGGGCCGAGCGAGGGACGATATGTTCTGCTATGAGTGTGTGTGAGTGCGTGAGTGAGTGCGTGAGTGTCTCTTGATATACGCGGGCAGAGGAACGCCATCATTGCCGGCTGACAGCGGCTGGGGGGACGCCCGATCGCACAGTAGATAGACGCGCTCTCAGGTCTGATCAGTAGTCAGGGGAGGAGTGGAACAGGAGGCTCGCAGGCTCAGACAGACCCCCTGTCGTCATTTCTCCTTATAAACCTCCGTCGAGCCCGCAATTTGCGATTGCTGTCACAGAGTCCTCGGTACGGAACTCAAAGGGTCGCTCCGCCATGACCACATACTTTCTACCCAAGGATGAGATTGCGCTTGCGACAGTAGAGGTGCCTGGCAGTCCGAGCATTGAAGTTGACAGACAGCTCCCGCAAGGTCCAGTCTCCAAGGCCAGATTTTGGCTCATCTTTGCGACCCTCAGTCTGGTGTTGTGCATCAAGTCAGTACTGACCAAGGTTGAGTACCCGGGCTGGCTGACGGTGTAGTGGGGTGGACGGAAATGTTCTGGGAGACATTGCTCCACGAATTGCAGTGGTACTGCATTCCGAACATGTCTCCTGGCTGGCTTCGATCTCCCTTGTGGTGGCTTCCTGCCTCATCCTGCCCATCGGGGCCTTGTATAGAGTCCTAGAGCCCAAGTATCTGCTCCTGGGATCACTTGTCGTCCTGGCTATTGGAGAAGCGATCGCGGGATCTGCCAAGTCTTTCAATGTCTTGGTCGTTGGGAGGGTGCTTGTCGGCATCTCTCTCGGCAGTACGCCAGTAGCGGCGTTCTTACTTGTGGGCATGATCTGTAAGGACACCAGAGAGCGTGCGATCTTCCTCTCTCTCGTTACGGCATTGTATGGAGTCATGATCAAGGTTGGGCCCCTCGTCGCTGGAGCTTTCCTGAAACGTTCGCAAGACGACTGGCGATGGTGCTTCTATATCGAGCTTCCAATTGTTTTTGTGACCTCCACGATGCTGATTATCGGATTTCCGCGTTTCAGGACAGTGATGCAAGCGACGACTGTCTATGCGAAGGATGACACCATCGGCTGGAGAACCGGCATAAGTTCATTTCTGCAAGCCATCTTCGCTCTCTCTCTACTGCTACCCTGCCTTCTAGGTGGATCAACTCTCAGCTGGAAGTCACCACTGCTTATCTTGTGTTATGTATTGATCTTGCCTTCTCTGGCCGCATTTCTAGCTTGGGAATACCGAATTCACGATCACGAGAGGTTACTGCCGATAATTGCTCTGAAAACCGACCGTCGGCTGTGCTGTGTCAGTATCATCACCTTCTGTGCTATACTCGTCACTTTTGCCTCCACTTACTTCATACCAATAGTAAGGCCACATAACGCTTGCGTTGACGCTAAAGACTGATCTTCTTAGTACTTCCAAATTGTTCACAACTCGAGTCCGATCCGAGCTGCTGTGCAATTGCTGCCATTCGCTGTGTCCGGCACGTTTTCCTGCGTCTTGGTCGGCAAGATTGTTGAAAAAACTGGCAGCTACTATTATTGTTGTATCATGGGAAGTCTTGTACAAATTATCGGCTCTAGTCTGTTCTTGACCATCAAGGAAGACTCACCTTTGACAATCATCTACGTGTATGGTGCAGTCACAGGATTCGGATTCGGTAGCTTGACGGCCATTGGCAACACTATTGCTTTACACAACGTGGAGTCGAAGAACTTTGCACGATCCGTCGCCTGGATCAACTTTGTCCTGATCATTTCTGCCAGTATTGGTATTGGCATCCAGGGCGCAATATTTACTGAGCAATTGAAGCAAGCTACCGCCGAGGTCGGAAAGGTCGTAGCAGGTGTAGATCTGTCGAAAGTGAGCTTCAGCTCTTTTCTCACTTATCTTCATACGGCGGCATCGAGTGATCCCATCGTGCACATTGGACGAGCACATACAGTCAGGGCACAGCAATATGGCACAGCTATGTATCTGACATGTGGCATCATCAGTCTAGCTGCCAGTATTCTGATTCCAAACAAGAAATTATAGCATCTAGAATGACCTATCGAATTCCATCACTTGTACTTCTATTCCGAAATTCGGATCGTAACAGAGTGACACAAATCTCTAGTGCTTGTTTTTTTGTCTCCTGTCACTTGTCTTTTGTTCCATAATTATGTTTAGATTTTCAGATAGGTCAGAGAGAACAAGCCACGTGAGAGTCGAGAAAAAAGTTGTGCACTGTGTCAGCTGTATCTTGACTTTCAAAGGGGCATTGGTGCGTTGCATCCGAGGCTGATCGGAAGATTGCTCTATCGGCTTCAATAGAACGATACAAAGTCATTTTTGACGGCTCATGGATCAGTGGCAAATTCTCCATATCCACACCGACCATTCTGCTTATCGTTCGGGCTATACAGATCTATATTGGTAATCAAGTCTTGGGTCAAAGTCATATGGAACAGCAGTTGTAGAACTATTGGCTAAGATGCAAAATAGTAAATTACAAAGTGTGGTATCAAAGAGTGGATATTGCATTGTTCAACGTCATATAGGACAGTCAAATCATGAACACAAGACACCTTTTGCTCAAAATTCCCCACGTGCAGATTGTAGATGAGGCCAAGCCCATCTCATCAGCCGCTCGCTGTACTTGCTCTTCCGTCATCTGTCTGGCAGGTGCGTGCAGTTTTGTGCTCATGGTCTGTTGATGAATCATTTTGTCGTTGGCAGACGCAATGGAAGAGGACATGAGGATTGCTGGCAGTACGTTTGGCTCCTCATTGTGGTCCGAGAAGTGACTCTTTGTGGATACGTGGCTCGAGCTCTCTCTGGTGAAAGTGCTCACACCGCTCATCGTTCCGGAGTCACCTTGATTCCCGCAACGACGATTATTGATGATCGGCTATGAGTCGCTACTGCCAAAGTTATCGGCAAAGGCATAGACTTTTTCCGGACCACTGGAGCGACCCTGGCTGGTACCATCTTCACGTCTCCATTGATGACACTGATATTGCTGTCTCGGTGATCCTTGCCATGCAAGAGTTATTCTGGTACTACCCTTAATTTTTTGGACAATACCTCGATCCCAAATGGCCCTTTCAGCAATCTGATTGACCAAGAGGATTATTCGAGTAGCTGCAGGTAGGCTTGGCAAACCGAGAACCTTGAACCGAACCTCGAGCTCATTCTGGTTGAACCAGAACCTTGTACCACGGGATTTAGGTTCAACCCGTGTGGCTTGAACCAAACCAGGAACCAAACCCGAAAGGTGTCACTGGTTTGGTTTGGTTTTCGGGTTCACACGTGCTTATACGAGTTTAGCGAAGCTCAATTTAATTTATACCCACTAACCTGGTTTGCGCGTCAAATTTTGCTGTTTTGGCCAATTTACAGTGGCAAGTGCGGTGATTCAAGGTTATTTCTGGTTATAACTGGTTAGAAACGGTCATAGCTGGTTGAAAACCTCTGAAGCTGGTTCTATGTCAGAGTCTGAGGAACTGTACACTGGAATAGGGTTATCATCCGTTAGATAACGAAAACTACCTTCTTCCGCTGGTGCAATTGCAGAATTCTCGACCTCTGGCTCGACAGATGGTGCGCGCTTCCTTCTAGCAGGACCAGGGTCGAGTTCATAGGTCATGCGCGTGGTAGCCTTTCTCTTTCCCTTGAACATGGATGGTAATGTTTGTTGCTTGTTCTTTTGCATAGTAGATGGTGCACTAGACGGTGATACAGGTCTACCTTGTCGAGCCAAGTTTTGCACTGTTTCTGATTGACTTTGTTGTGCAAAATTGTGCCGAATGACTTCATCTTCATATGCTTCTGCCTCATTGTATTCACTGCGCAGCTTGTCAATCAGATTGTAGTATGGCTCCTCTATACTAGAATCATATTCATGATTGTTCTGCGTTCGATGTATCTCTTGTAGGGCACTTGAACAAACAAGAACAAGCGCCGAGATAGCCTCCTTCCCTAGACGACCCCGCCTGTAATGATGAAGATCT
>RHGG01000031.1:0-168360 GCA_005281575.1 Taphrina deformans
GCGAGCTCCTCGAGGAGCTCACGATCAAACCGCGTGACTTGCTAATCCCGAGTCTCGCGGGTGCGCATAAATAGCGGGTTTGTGCGAGTGTAGTACAGCGGTTTGTTAACGTGTAATAAACTGATATAGTGATCACTAGACCAAGCTACTCTACTTAGTACTTTGATACCAGAACCAGAAGCCGAGACACCCTGGAGACCCGGGTGAATCGTGACACCCTGACAACAAAACGCACATTTTGGCACCGCGTTCTGACGCGGCATACTCTCGTTGAACCATACACGACACTCCCGCGCGTTTGGCTAACAAGTCAGTAACCCCTAGGGGGAGAAAACATAACATACCGCACACAACGAGCACCCCAGCACATTCATTCCCCACTCTTTGATTCTGCCAGCCCGCGCGTTGTTCAATTGCACTTCCCTTTCCTTGTTCCGCTTGCGAGGAGAGCTGTCAGTAGAAATTGTCATGTTGTCGTCCATTTTTCGTATGATAACAAAACGAGAAGAAGTGCAAGCAGCACCCATTTTATAACTGACAACAGGAGCTCTGGGCAGAATCACAACAACTATACTACAATATCCAACAATCAAAAGTTAAATTACAAATCACTTTCGCTCCAAAGCGATTCCGCCCAGCAATCTACAATCAACTTCAACAGCGTAATAACCACGCCATAGGATCTTGCAACACTATACGACTTCGGCCTAACAGGGGGGTCGTGTCATGAGGATATGTGTCCTCAGTCGTAGAGTGTTGTATGACCAACACGGCATACACGAGGGGCGCTTCATTACTACCCGTGTGTTCTTTTCCCTTCACAGCAGTCCGAGAGCGCAGTATAATCCCCTAGGGGATTAATAATCCCCTAGGGGATTATAACACTACCTCGGATTCCCCCTATAGTAGAGTAGATAANTGACCCAGGCTTCAATAGCATCTGAGTTATCTGTCAACCAAAGCACATGTCTCCAGGCAGCTCAGACTAGGCAGAATCAGAGGCTAGGAACATCATTACTCAGCTACAGTAGAGGAGCAATTTCAGAATGTTGTGGAGACTGGATATCAGCGCCAAATGATCTCAAACTTGCAGTGGGAGAGCAACTTCTGTCTATGCAACTATCTACAAATTTCTAAGCAAAGGCTACAAGAACTCTTTGCACTAGAGAAGAAGAAAAAATGTGTGGCTGTGGCTAAACCTTATCTCAGCCAAAGTGTCATGAAGCTATATGGCTCTAGTCGTAGCGTGTTGGTTAACAAGAGACTACACGCACGGGTGACGCTTCATTATTACCCGTGTGCTTAATTTTCTTCACAGCAGTCCAAGAGGGCAGTATCATCCCCCAGGGGATTATAAAACCACCTTGGGTTCACCTCTGTTAGAGTAGATGACAACTTGACTAGTACCTTACTACTACATTCATCTGCCGTTACCAAAACCTAATCTCCTTCCAGGGTTGTTACACCATCCCTAACACAAAGCCATGTGGCTGCACACTTAAAACGTGCTCTGGAGCACCAACACTGCACTATAGACAACTAGAATTGTGTCATATGGTCTGATGAATTCTCTATCTGTCTAGGAAARCTCAAGGGAAGAAGATATGTGCTCAGAGACAGTCACAGCAAGTATGACACTGACAAACGCATTCCAGCCTTCAAAAGCAGCAAAAAAAGCGTGATGGTATGGGGATGCTTCTTTGGCAGTACACTAGGACCTCTTCACTACTTCCCTGAGGGGTCTATCAACTCCCAGATGTACACAGAATTGCTGGAAAAGTNACAGCAAAAAAGCGTGATTGTTAGGGATGGTGCAACAGCCCTGGGAGGAGATTGGGTTTTGGTAACGGCAGATGAACGTAGTAGTAAGGTACTAGTCAAGTTGTTATCTGCTCTACTATAGAGGAATCCAAGGTAGTGTTATAATTGCCTAAGGGATGATACTGTCCCCTCGGACTATTGTGAAGAGAAAAGGACACACGGGTAATAATGAAGCGCCACCCGTATGTGTCGTGTCGGTCATCCAACACTGTACGACTGAGGACACATAGCCTCATGACAGTGATGGTATGGGAGTGCTTCTTTGGCAGTACACTACAGTATGCGCTCATTGAATTGCAACGTCCTGAGTCATTTTAGCTAATCCGAGTTTGTGTTTTTGATTTCAAATATTTGTAGCACAATGACATTCAACTCTATAGTGCTAAAGTCTTGCATACTTATACATGAGGTATTTGCCTGTCATCATGTCAATTTTGAAGTATATTGATCAACATCTATGTGTATAATGGCTTGAACAAAAACAGGGGCCAAAATGACATCTTTTGTGCTTTTGGGTTTGAGCATCTTTGTTGCATGCCATGAATTTTGTAAGAAAAGATGATTGTGATCACAGCATTTTTTGATCAATTCCACCTCTGTAGATGTCTTTTCAGGACTTTAGCTTGTATACAACATATTTATATTGTGGTAAAGTTTATGCCATTGCAATAATCTCTCAAAATTTGTTTGTGCCATCACACTTGAGGCTATGACTCAGCAGACCTGAAAATTGATAATCAGACACTGAGATACCATGATCATGGGCATACATGTCTTCAAAACTATAGCTTGAGTATTGAGCATACCAGAGCCATTTTTGTAATACATTGCTGTGGCAGAACTTGAATTTTGTGCCACTGATTTTAGATTTTGTGCTTAGATGTGCTGTGATGCAAGCTGTGGTCCTTTGTTCTTTCCAAGACTTCTTGAGCGCCATGTCAGATCAACACAGAGTATCTGTGTCAAGCAGCGTATTTCTGACTTGAAGACTCAGTTCATTGCATGGCTCTAAAACAGTGGTGAAATGCGCCCCAAGTGGCTTGTACAGATGCATGACTAGCACAAGCTATAATGGAGCAAAGCTTCTGAAAGTTGATGTGCTAGCAGCCAGGTCACACTAGCTTGCTGTAACCAAGTTTTATTTTCTCAGACCACCTATAGCATCTTTTACAATACTCTACAGAGGAAATCTAGCGTTCTTGAATTGGCAGAATTCAGCCTCTGTTGCACTTTGCTGATCACCTACAGTAGGTGCTTGGCAAAGTGCAACGTCCTGAGCCATTTTAGCCAAATTGGTTTTGTGTTTTGCATTTCAAACATTTGTAGCACAATGACATTCAGCTCTATAGTGCTGAAATCTTGCATACTCATACTTGAGGTATTTGTCTGTCATCACATAAAGTTTGACAGATATTGATCAACATCTATATGTTTGGTGGCCCAAACAAAAACAAGGGTCAAAATGACATCTTTTGCGCTCTTGGGTTTGAGTGTCTCTGGTGCATGCCATAAATTTTGTGAGAAGGGATGATGGTTATTACAGCATTCTTTGACCATTGTTACACCTGTACCTGTGTTTTCAGGACTTTAGCTTGTACACAATGTACGCATATTGCACTTCAAAGTTTATGCTATTGCAAAAATAGCTCAGAGTTTGTTTGTGCCATTGATTTTGGCTTTTGTGCTCAGATGTGCTGTGATGCAAGCTGTGTTCTTTTGTCCTCTCTGAGACTTCTTGAGTGCAATGTTAGATCAATACAAAGTGTCTGTGTCAAGTAGCGTCTTTCTGGCTCAAAGACTCAGTTCACTGCATGGCTCTAAAGTAGTGGTCAAATGTGCCACAGGTGGCTTGTACAGATACATAACTAGTACAAGCCACAATGGAGCGATCATCTTGAAACTTGACCTGCTAGCAGCAAAGTCACACCAGACTATTGCCATCAAGTTTTGTCTTCTTACAGCATTTATAGCATCTTGTGTAATGCTCTAAAGAGGAAATCTAGCGCTTTAAAATTGACAAAATTCAGCCTCTGTTGCACTTTGCTGATCACCTACTGTACTGTATACTAGCCTAGGAATATTGAATTTTCAAGTCTACTGGTGTCCTTTCAAGTGTAATGGCACAACTAAATCTTGAACCATCAATTCCATAGCATAAACTTTTAACCACAATATTCTTATGCTGTGCGCAAATTAATCTCCTAATAATACATGGTATTACAGTAGAAATGGTGAAACAACAGTTCTTCCATATTGCTGGAGAGAAAAAAGATTTGCAGGTCATGATCAAGCGCCACACTGGGTAATGGTAATTTGCTGACTGACACACTACAACTGAGGCTGTATAGCTTTATGAGACATGATCAGATGTACAAATGGCCAGAAAATGCTTTGATAATGATTATGTACAGTAGGTGATCAGCAAAGTGCAACAGAGACTGAATTTTTTCACTTTGAAAACCCTTGGTTTTCTCCTTTGTGGCATTACACAAGATGCTATAAATGCTCTGAGAAGATGAAACTTGATGACAACAATCTGGTGTGACTTGGCTGCTAGCACATCAATTTCCAAGAGCTTTGCTCTGGTGTGGCTTGTGCTAGTCATGCGTTTGTGCAAGCCACTTGTGGCGCATTGGACCACTACTATAGAGCCATGCAGTGAACTGAGTTTTGAAGTCAGAAAGACGCTACTTGACACAGATACTCTGTATTAATCTAACATTGCACTCAAGAAGTCTCAAAGAGAACAAAAGAACACAGCTTGTGTCAGAGCACATCTAAGCACAAAAGCTATAATCAATGGTATAAAATTGAGGTTCAGCCACATCCACAATTGATAAAAATGGCAATGGTAGCATCAATACTCAAGTTATAGTTCTGAGAACTTGTATGCACATGTTCATAGCATACTAGTGTATGCATGTTGAATTTCAAGCCTATTCATTCACAACTGCAAGTACAATGGCACAAACAAATTCTGAGCCATTTTTGCAACAGTGTAAATTTTGAAGTGCAATATCAGTATGCTGTGTACAAGCTAAAGTCTTGAAAACACAGGTACAGGTGTAGCAATGGTCAAACAATGCTCTGATAACAATCATCTTCTTTCACAAAATTTATGACATGCAACAGAGATGTTCAAACTCAAAAGCATAAAATATGTCATTTTGACCCTTGTGTTTGTTTGGGCCATCAAACACATAGATCTTGATCAACATACTTCAAGTTTGACATGATGACAGGCAAATACCTCCTGTATGAGTATGCAAGATTTCAGCACTATTGAGCTAGATGCTATTGTGCTACAAATCTCCAAAATCAAAAACCCAAAATTAATTTGTCTAAAATGACTCAGGANAGCTTTGCTCTGGTGTGGCTTGTGCTAGTCATAAGTCAGAAAGACGCTACTTGACACAGAAAGTCTCAAAGAGAACAAAAGAACACAGCTTGTGTCAGAGCACATCTAAGCACAAAAGCTATAATCAATGGTATAAAATTGAGGTTCAGCCACATCCACAATTGATAAAAATGGCAATGGTAGCATCAATACTCAAGTTATAGTTCTGAGAACTTGTATGCACATGTTCATAGCATACTAGTGTATGCATGTTGAATTTCAAGCCTATTCATTCACAACTGCAAGTACAATGGCACAAACAAATTCTGAGCCATTTTTGCAACAGTGTAAATTTTGAAGTGCAATATCAGTATGCTGTGTACAAGCTAAAGTCTTGAAAACACAGGTACYGGTGTAGCAATGGTCAAACAATGCTCTGATAACAATCATCTTCTTTCACAAAATTTATGACATGCAACAGAGATGTTCAAACTCAAAAGCATAAAATATGTCATTTTGACCCTTGTGTTTGTTTGGGCCATCAAACACATAGATCTTGATCAACATACTTCAAGTTTGACATGATGACAGGCAAATACCTCCTGTATGAGTATGCAAGATTTCAGCACTATTGAGCTAGATGCTATTGTGCTACAAATCTCCAAAATCAAAAACCCAAAATTAATTTGTCTAAAATGACTCAGGACGTTGCTGTTAGGGATGGTGTAACAACCCTGGAAGGAGAGTGGGTTTTGGTAACAGCAGGTGAACGTAGTAGTAAGGTACTAGTCAAGTTGTTATCTACTCTACTGTCTAGGGATCCGAGAGAGTATTATAATCCCCTAGGGGATGATACTGTCCCCTTGGACTGCTGTGAAGAGAAAAAGGATACACGGGTAATGATGAAGCGCCACCTGCATGTGTCGCATCTTGTTAACCAACACTCTACAACTGGAGCCGTATAGCTTCATGACAGTTGCACTTTGCTGAGCACCTACTGTAGTAAGGTACTAGTTAAGTTGTTAGATACTCTATTGTAGTCAAATCTGAGAGAGTGTTATAATCCTTTAGGGGATGACGCAGCCCTCTTGAACTGCTGAGAAGAAAAAGGACTTGCAAGTAATAGAGAAGCGCCACCTGCATGATCAGCAAAGTGCAACGTCCTGATTCATTTTAGCCAAATGGGTTTTGTGTTTTTGATTTCAAACATTTGTAGCACAATGACATCAAGTTCAATAGTGCTGAAATCTTGCATACTCATGCTTGGGGTATTTGTCTGTCATCATATAAAATTTGACAGATATTGATCAACATCTCTGTGTTTGATGGCTTGGACAAAAAGAAGGGTCAAGATGACGCTGTTTGTGCTTTTTTTGTCATGAAGCTATACAGCTACAGTCATAGAGTGTTGGTTCACAAGAGGCGACACATGCGGGTGGCGCTTCATCATTACCCGTGTGCCCCTTTTTCTTCACAGCAGTCTGAGATGGCAGTATCATCCCCCAGGAGATTATAACACCACCTCAGATTCCCCTACAGTAGAGTAGAAAACAAGTTGACTAGTACCTTTCTACTACGTTCATCTGCCGTTACCAAAACCCAATCTCCTTCCAGGGTTGTTACACCATCCCTAACATTTTTGTTTGAGTGTCCCTTGTCATGAGGCTATGTGTCCTCATTCGTAGAGTGTTGGATGACTGACAAGACACCCACGGGTGGCGCTTCATTATTACCCGTGTGTCCCTTTCTCTTCACAGCAGTCCAAGGGGACAGTATCATCCCCTAGGGGATTATAACACTACATCGGATTCCTCTATAGTAGAGTAGATAACAACTTGACTAGTACCTTACTACTANTAACATCCCTGTTGCATGCCCTAAATTTTGTAACAAAAGATAATTGCTACCACAGCGTTCCTTGACCAATTTTACACCTGTACCTGTATTTTCAAGACTTCAGCTTGCACACAACATATTCAAAGTTTACCCTATTGCAAAAATAGCTCAGAATTTGTTTGTGCCATTGTACTTGCAGTTATGAACAAACAGATCTGAAATTGGATATGCATACACTAGTATGCTATGATCATGTGCCCACAAGTTTTCAGGACTATAGCTGGAGTATTGATCATACCAGTGCCATTTTTGTAAAATGAGGCTGTGGCTGAACCTCAATTTTATGCCACTGATTTTGGCTTTTGTGCTTAGATGTGCTGTGACGCAAGCTGCGTTATTCTATTCTCTTTGAGACTTCTTGAGTGCAATGTTAGATTAATACAGAGTATCTGTGTCAAGTAGCGTCTTTCTGACTTCAAAACTCAGTTCACTGCATGGCTCTAAAGTAGTGGTCCAATGCGCCACAAGTGGCTTGTGTAAATGTATGACTAGCGCAAGCCACAATGGAGCAATCATTTTGAAACTTTGTGTGTAAGTAATAAAGTCACAACCAACCCTTTTCATCAAGTTTTATCTTCTTAGAACATCTATAGCATCTTGTGTAATGCTCTCAAGGAGAAATCTAGCATTTTTCATTTGACAAATTTCAGCCTCTGTTGCACTTCGCTGATCACCTACTGTAAGAGAGACAATCAAACTGAAAAGCACAAAGAATATCACTTTGACTCTTGTTCCTTCTCAAACCATAGAGCACATGGACATTGACCAATATACCTCAACATACATCTGAAGATGGACAATCACCTCATATTTGAGTAGATGGACCTCTACTTCTATAGAGTTAACGATCATTGTACTACAGATGTTTGATTTAAAAACCTAGAAACAAATCGGACCAAACATGTTTTTGAGCGTTGCACTTCCCGGTGGACACCTACTGTACACACATAATTACCACAAATCATTGAGTTCCATCATCTCAATGTATATTGCCAACGTCAGTGAACAAGATCTTGCTGAAAGACTATGCTAACTGTTGCATTTCCCATAAAGAACGCCTGCGTTTGCACAATAGGTGATTAGCAAAACGCAACAGAGGCTAAATTTTCCAAAGTTCAACATCAGAGGTTGTCTTTAAAGCAGAGGATGCTGTAGAAAGGTGCAAATCTCTGCTCGAGGATATCAACGATTCAAACTTAGTGCATATATATTTCGAGTGAAGTTTGCTAAATGTGGAAGTGTCCAAGCATCGGATATGAACCAAAATAATCCTTGTTGTACGCCGGCTATTTCTGCAGTTGGCTCACCTGTTTGCCCTCTTTCTGCAGACGCACTACAACAGCACTGATAAGAGCTGCTCCCACACCACTTCCGTCCTCTGCAGGGAGAATTTTGATGTTCTTGCCATCAGGTCCAAATATGTCACACAATGCTTGGATTCCCCGTTCCCGGAAGTGCGGATACTTGGCATAGACCGAACCATCAGCTCCAACATGACATGCTTTGATACCTTTCTTTTTACATATAGCAGCAACTCCTGCTGCGGAAAGCCGGGCAGAACGCGTACCCACTAACTCTGCTAAGCGACGTATGAAGACAAGTTCTGGGAATGTTGTCCGAATATCGAACAATTTCTCAAATATTTCTTGTGTATCGATCAAGTTCTCATTCGGATCATTTTCTATATCACTGAGTACCGAGGTTTCAAGAGAATATGGTGACGATATTTTTCCGCATTGTTGTCCCTGGAAAAGGACTCCCTTCTTGTGATAATCGATAAGGACCTGTCGTGCAATCTCACCGAGGTATAAGCCAGCAATCATTTTTTCGAACTTCTGTTGCCCTGGGCGCGGGGATTGCTCGTCAATTAAAGCGTCATAATTCGTACGTGGTACCAAAGGGAAAGCACCCCATTCACAATTGATAGCCATGGGAAGATCCTTGTCGAATCCTTTGCCATGCAGTTTTGGGATGTGCTCGATAGTCTCCATGTACGCAGCATTACAACCAGTACCAAAAATCACGGCAATTTGCATCTCCGGGTCGACATAATTGCTTGCAATCAGGGTACCAGTAGTGTCATTGATAAGTGCGGTACAGACGATATCCAACCCAAGCTTTTTCAACTCAGCATTGAGAATTGGCACAACATCGACGCCCTCAGTATCTTTGACATCAAAGCCTTTTGTCCATCTTTGTAGAACACCATGATCGATTGCATCTTGTGAGCACGGATATGAAAATGTAAACCCTAGAGGTAGTGTCATCTCCCCTGCTTCGTGATGGTCCTCAATGAATTTCTGTACACAGCTTGCGATATGTGCGAACAAAGGTTCGCGTTCGCCGTGCTTCAATTCTTCCGCCTAAGAAAGGTTAAAGCTGTCTCTTCACATTGGAACTTGTGTACAATTCTATACTTTGCCTGTAGTAGGTCATATTTACCATCACCCTCAACGATAATCTCGCAGACACGAATATTTGTGCCGCCGATGTCGATTGCTAAGTAAGTACCAGATTCTTTCTGAGTCGCATAGCCCTGCACCCAGGTCGGTATCATGGGTATGTCGTGGCCTTGATCTCCACGAAGACCTTTCTCGAGTTCGCCTATAAACTTATCCACGATGTTCTTTAGTTGATCCGGGGTAATCGTGAACAACTTTTCGAGTTCGTGGATATGCTCCTTGAGATCTCCAGGCACCAGAGCCATCGACCTTACATGATTAGCACGAGTCAGTCATGTCCAGAGAACAAGAACCCTTTTCGGGACGGTGGTTTTCGTGCGGAAATTGGAGGCATAGCTGAGGAAACTGATCTAGTCACAAGAGCTCAACGGCGTTTTGTTGTCGCAAGATCTGATGGACAGCACAAGAAGAGACTGGTTCTCAGATTGACATATAAGTTCAAAGTGAGTAGAGGTTTGCGATTGTGGATTCGCTGTCATATGATAGCTGATCAGACGTTCGTCCTGTGTCCAGTTCCGCCAATCCTTTAGAAGACAGCAAGCCACTAGATCGACCACTACAGCCAATGCGGTCGAGGCTTGATTGTCGTGTCAGAGATTTTGAATACGATCAGAAGGTCAAACTACCTCAGGTAGGTGGACTCGTGTGGGTTCGGGAGCACAACCATCCGACCGCCATTGACGATTGCTCGTCCCCGCTGAAGTACATATGCTGCGATCGTGAGAGTCAACGATCGTCGTTCATTTATATTCTGTGAGAGTGAGAAATGCTCACTCGTTCTGTAGAAGAGGTAGAATCTTTCTTGTAAGAGTGGTTACAACGTACTCGTTGTGTATCGGAGCCACAACTACAATGTCGAAAGCTGGCGGCGTTGCCAATCGAATTCTATATGTGAAAAACTTGTCCTTTAAGGTGACTTCCGAAGAAATCTTTGACCTCTTTGCACGCTATGGACCAATCAGACAAATCAGGCTGGGCGATACTGCACAAACAAGGGGCACCGCTTTCGTAGTTTATGAGGATATACAGGACGCCCGGACTGCTTGCGAAAAATTATCGGGATTCAACTTTATGGATCGCTATCTGGTTCTCTTGTATCACCAGTCCGCCAAGACCACAAAAGACATCGCCTAGACACAGGTCCTATATCTGGAAAAGACACTACGATAAGTCGTCCTATTCGTGCCAAAAAGTCCAATTTGGCTATGCCAGCGACCGATGAAGTATGGAGTCGAGTAGATTGTCTGTAATACAGCCAGTATAGTATGTTGGCATGCTGGCGTGAAACCCGTGGCTCCATGCTAGATTAGAGCACTCGACCAACGAACACCGTTGTCAGGAAGATGATGGCCACAACTCCGATAACGACCAAAGGTTTACGAAAAAGAGCTGCATTGCTGTATTCATACTCAATGAGGAGATCTTGCTTACCACTTTCATCTGTTAGATTTTCAGTCGTCAAGGAGACAACACTCCGACCCTTGGTGTCCATGAATGTCCATAACTTGTCATGATGAATTTTGACTCCTGTAACATTGGTTGTGACCTTGATGTTGTCTGCGCCCTCAGGCAAGATCACTCTTATGCGAAGATCATCATAAGAGATATTTTCAGCCCCTTCCAAAAACGGCACACGCAAGTAGTACTTGGATGCATCTTTCTTGAGAAAGCTGGACAAATCGTTGTTCCATCCAACTGTAAAAGTGTAGTTCCAGCCGCCAAATATAGGATATCTGGGCTTCAGATCGAGATTTGCTTCTCGAAAAGAACTACGAAACTTTGAAGTTGAAACGTTGCCTATTTCATCTGTGAAGTAGGCGTCCTTAGAGCCTATGGGAAGTGGAAAGACAAGGTTCTTGATAGCGTGCGACTCAGGATTGTAAAACCCGGACTGAGCAAATGCAATTCTATCAAAAGAAGCCTTAAGTTCCGCTCCCTTGTTTGTGAGTGCATATCGTTCTTCAAAGGCGAGGTTGCCTCCCCAGTGCGAAACCTCGATATCACGCTCGAAATACGTGACGACAGGAATTGGCGCGGTTTTTTCATATCTCAATGCTATCGATTCCGAGAGTCCTGGAGAGACATTCTCGAACGGGCCATACGTAACGACAGAGCCCTGCTTGTCTCCTCCAGCACTATAAGTAGCCACATCGCCATTTGGAAGTTTAAATTTTGTCTTCTGCTTGCTTGACACATAACGACTAGGGATGAATTTCGAAGTTTTGTAGCTTAAATACTGTTTACCATTCTGATCAACCTTGTGGGGTAATGGTCGTAACTGGTTCAATCTGACAGATGATATTGACAAGGTTATTTTCTCCCCAGGTCTTATTAGAGTTGGTAAGGTCACTTCCCAATCGGTTTCCTTCTTTGTCGTTGCCAGAACAATAGTCGCTCCTGAACTCTTACTTTTTTCACGTGCTTCGAAGGAACTGTAGACTACGCCGTCTTCAATTGGCACATAGAATTTGTCTTGAGATATCTCTGAAATGTTCTCGATAATCACAGCTAGAGACTCCTTGGAGTAACTTTTGGATAGATCGATTGTTCTCAAAGAGTTTGTGTGTTTCCAATTTTGCTCTACAGCCGCTACAGCTTGTAGAGTCAATCCTATGATGACTCCGAAACGCATGTCTTCAAGTATATTGAGTCGTATTTGTTCTGCTCCCACTTGTCACTATCTGGTTGAGATCGAAAGACTGAGTATCTATCTGCAGACCCCTTATAAAGAAATGGAACGATCAGAGCCCGAAAATTTTGTGACAAAAACGCAATGGCTAGGAAGTCTCAATACGGTATCTATACCAATCACGACTATAGAGTGCTAGACTCCTACCGGCATAGCGCGTACTTATGTGGCTTATGGTGTCCTGCGGCGGCGGGCCAGTTTCCGTGGGAGCTCATATGAATTTTTATGAAAATGTGCCGCTACTGAATTTGACATTCGTCTTTAAAGAACAAGTCGTGCCATACATACCGATAAAAGATTCCCCGAATCATACTGCAAAATGTCACTTGAAGTTAGTAAGACGCCAATCGTTGATTCAGACTCGGAGATCGAATCCGAAGAAAGTTTTGACTCCGAAGATTTCCTCAACCCTGTAAGAATTTGGATCTTGATACAACTGAAACTAACAATTTCAGGATTTTGCTTCAATACTCGGTGCGCAGCAACGTGTGGCCTCTTTGAAAACAGCTACAGCTTTATATGGTGTTGTCATACCTGCTGGTGGAGAACCGGTGCCTATGATCGATGAAGATGAGCTTCCACATGCCATCACAATTACCATGGCTGCTGTGGACGTCAGTGAGTCCGAGGAGAGTACCCGAGCTTGTTCTGTCAAAGTCATCCGACGACCGATGTTCGATGACGATGATGACGAGGACGAGATTGATGAGGAAGAAATTGCAATGTACACAGAGGAATTCGTGCTTTGTACACTTAAACCTGGTGTCATTTATCAACAGACGTTGAATGTGTCGTTCTCAGAAGGCGAGGCTATTTTCTTCACAAATACAGGAGACTGGTATGGTTACTCAAGCTCTGATGTTCAGTATCTAATTTATGACAGTGACGTTCACCTCACAGGGAACTATATGACACCGATCGATGAGCCTAATGGCCAGGACGACTACGACTCCGAGGAGGAAGACGAATACGACTCAGAGGACGACGAAGATGATCTAATTGACGACCTTGCAGAGGAGGGTTCAGATGATGAGCTTGATGAAATCGATGCTCGTATTCAAGAGCTCGAAGAAGCAGAAGCAGAAAGCAAGTCCAGCAAGAAGCGTCGTGCGTCATCTGAAGCAGATCTCGATGCTGTAATGGACGAAGCCGCCGTTGTGGAGCCCAAAGCTGACAAAAAGCTCTCCAAGAAAGAGCGCAAGAAGCTCAAGGCTACCAACGGAGAGGCCGCCCCAGCTCCTGTCTCTGCTGATGAGGGTAACGCGTCTGAGGATTCCGCTAAAAAGTCTGTTTCTTTCTCAAATGATACCAAGCCAGCAGCCAAGTTGGTAGCTGGAGGTGTATCTGTAGAGGATCGCAAAACAGGCGATGGGCCAGCAGCAAAGAACGGCTCAAAGGTCTCTATCCGCTATGTTGGGAAACTCAAGAATGGAAAAACTTTCGACTCCAATACCAAGGGTAAGCCATTCACCTTCAAGATCGGAAGTGGAGAGTGCATCAAAGGCATGGAGATTGGTGTTAATGGCATGCGTGCCGGAGGTGAGAGACGTGTTGAGATTCCTGCTGCTTCCGCATATGGCTCACAATCATTACCAGGCATTCCAGCCAACTCTGATCTTACCTTTGATATCAAATTGCTGAAGTTTACTTGAGCAACAATATCATTATCTGAAATGAAACTTCAATAATAAAAGTCTGCTTAGAATTTGGAATAGATTTATGTATGTTAGTCTCCGAATTTATCTGCTTCAAGGCACTAAGCTTGACTTAACTTTGTCTGTATATGACCTTACTCTGTGAAAATAATGACTACGATCGTTCTTGAAATGAGTCACCTCTGCAGATAGGGGATGTACACCGAAAAACTTTGTCCATGCCAACTTGTTCTGTCGTCCACGAGAGCTACTTCTTATCTGCAATTCCATGAAGAACAAGTAATTGGATGGCCCATTTGCCTCAATGGACACTTGGCCTGCTCTCGTCATTGACCAACGTCCTTTCTGTACGCCTTTCAACTTTGTGCCTGGCATGATGTTGTGCACCACTTCGCGAGGTTCCGTCGGTGTCAATAAACTCAGACACTCACCATTCGGGAAAAATCGCAGGAATCGGAAATACGTCACCAAATGTATGGGACTTGTCCAATCCAAGGACTCCTCACGCACACCTGGTCGGGTGTAGTGACAAGTCGAGATGTAGATGCCGTTATATCTGATCCTCGGCTTCTCGATGAACATGCGCTTCCAATTGAGTTTGTACGATCCCAACGATTCTTCATTTAGCTTGTTTACATAGTCGACATAGGCACTTTCCGAACCAAGGGGGACGCCCTCACCTGTGTAAATTTGATCCTGATACGTGTTGTAGCACAACTCTTTCCACATCGATTGGTCGTGCAGTAAAATGAAGAATTTTTGGCACGTCATGCTCAATGGGGTGAAGCACGAAGCTGCATCAGCAACCAGAGCATAAGTCAGTATCTGATGGAGAATCTCTTCCGGTAGACTGGATATGCCTTTGTGTGCTGAGTCGGCGCCCTCTGGTACTTCTATTTCCACAGGCATTCGAAGCGCGGCCATCATCTTGGTCATCTCCTTCAATTCAGACGTCGATTCGTATGCATCCTCAGGGTTGTAATCATGGCCAACCTGCACGAATTTCGCATAGTTCGTCTCCTCCATTGATGAGCCAACATGATCGTAAGTAGCTTCTTTTACCTTCCCGGCTTTGTATGCGTCTCTAAACAGCTTGTCGACTCCGGGGTCAATCTTAAACGCTCTTCTATAGAAAACGAGCGCATCAGATAGCATACCCTGGCGTTCTTTCTCCACACCTTTCTCATATGCCTCCAGAGCCGTCAAAAGTACGGGTTCGTGAAGGCGATGCTCCGACCCTACTGCATTCGAGAACAAGACTTTATTCTTTAAGGTTGGTACAATTTGTGCTACAGCACTCGCCTGCTGCTTCTCATCACTGTTGTACTTGTTGTCATTATCATTTCCATTGTCATTATCGTTATCATCAATGTTGTTGTTGGCACCAGCAAGAGAGGCCTCCGGAGATGTGGTATGCTGGAGTCTTATATTTGAGGCGCTTTGTACACTGCGTGCAGAGTCCAGAAGGTCATCTCTAGAACTCGCGCTTTCTTTTGGTTCAAGGCGTTCTAATTGCGATCCTGAAAGACTTTTGTTTGTGTCCGGAAGCTTAAGATTGCGGTTGAGATCTTGCTTCCATTGTAGTCGAAAGTCTTCCAATTCACGGTCGTTCATGTATTTGATCTAACAGGACGGCATTGAGCCTACAAGAGCATTCAGCATGAAGCCAATCAGACTTTCGTGGCGATAGTGTGTTTGCGAGGAACATGTACAATATTGTTTGTAGTAAGCATCTACTGGTGTCATGCGGTATCAGAGCTCCTCGATATCACGATTGTGGGGTATCTGACTTACGGTACACCACACCGCACAAGTACAAGTATCGCACTCGCCGTTGCTTCGATCACGTTGTGCTGCAGATACTTTCCATGTCATCACCTGTGTAGTGTGATGAGGCTTGATCATCCGCGCGCTCAACCTTGGCTATTCAATATATTCGTCAAGGTACGAACAAACGAGTCATACTGTGGGTGCGGAATTGTTCCTTAGCCAGGAACTCCAGGTTCTGATCGCATTCCTCCAGCACCGATCTCTCCACCTTTGAAACACAGCACTTGATGCCCTCACAACAAGTCCGCAACTTGAGCAGCACTGTCTACGGAGCTTTCGATATCGATAGTCCCAGCAGGCGTCAAGCTCGAATGATTCTCGACAGTGCTGCGACAAGCTCTTCCCAGGTTGGTTTCTTATGAGCACCACGGTGAAGCTCATTTGTCAGATGAAGGAAATCAAGCAGGTCACCTCAACGGCCCGACAGCACCAGATGGCATGGGATGGAGTAGTACACAAAGGCGAGTCAACTTGGAAAGAAATGGGGGACTTGTCAAATTGGGCTGATTTACTTGCACGGGATGTAGAAGTGCTGGAGCAGGTATTAACACTCGCCAGACTTTTGTGATGTGGATATCAGTAATTTTGACTATGAATAAATTGAAGGGCTAATCTGCTAAAGAGCGCAAGATCGAATAGAATTCCCGTAATGATGACCCAGGGTCGACCACTTAAAATGATATTTACGTAGCATAATGAGAAATGGCTCGTGAAATTTTACTGCGTTAAGGTTGGCTCGTTCGCAAGGGTAGCGGTGGATTTTTCGCGGTCTCTGTGCTCCTCTACGTGCCAATCCTCGTGGCGCCAACCAGCGACTCCAAATTTATGAGCGTTCAGAGGTGAAGGACCTGTGTAAATGAAGAGATCGTAAAGTGTACCACCGGTAAGACAGCCAATAAATGGCACCACCATCGGGATCCAGAAGTAATAACCGCCAGCAGACCAAACGCCAGTGCCATATCCGGCCATGTAAGTAAACAAACGTGGACCAAAGTCTCGTGCGAAGTTGATAGCATATCCAGTTTCCCATCCGAGCGTTGCACCAATTCCAAAGATAAGGAAAAACAGGATGAGAGGACCTTTGTCACCGGCGGGATTGTTGTCTTGGTCTCCAATCGCAAAGATGACGAACATGAGAACAGTGGAGGCAACGAATTCAGAGAATACCATTCCAGTACGGGTCACTGTTAACGTCAGCACAGAGGACTAAAATGCACACACACAAGACTTACTGAAAGATGCAGGATAAGTACAGAACAGTCCAGCTGTTGATGTATCAAGTCCCACGGTGCGCATATCGCCGCCTTCATAGGCTTGAATAGCAGACCTGTAGTTTCCATAGATGATTGCAGCTCCCATGAAACACCCAGCTGTCTGGCAAAACCAGTAGAGCGGCAACTTCTTCCAGCTCAATTTGCGCAAGACACAATTGGCCAACGTGACAGCTGGATTCAAATGTCCTCCTGAGATACCTCCAGCGATGTAGACACCAAACATGACTCCAATTCCCCATCCCCAGCTGATGGACTGATAATCACCCTTAGATCCCTTGGCCAAGACCACCTGAGCCACTGAACCGACACCGAAGATGATCATGAACATGCATCCAAAGAATTCGGCAAGCCCCTCTCGGACGTACCACTTGAGCTTCAGGTTTACCATGAAGTTCTTCGGTTTCACTCCAGATGGCGGAAGATTCCTCGCACCCTGTTCAAGTTGAATGAATTTAGGAGCAGATTGTATCTCCTGTGGCCTGAAGTGAGCATAGTCCGAGTCGCCAGCTGGCATCGCTGGTCTGGCAGGATCCTTGTGACGAGATTCATGCTCGGTATGAGCATAGTCATACTTGGATATCGAGGACGTCGGGCTGACTGGAGTAATGGCCATGTCGATAGACCTGTTTGTTGGGGAACGAGGAGAAGATCTGGGGTAAGACTCCATCTTATATATTTGAGTCTTGTAGGAGATAGAGTACTTGAACGAGTTTCCTCAAACTTAGGGAGGGGTCGAGATAGAAGCAGGTGGGTCAGCTGGTATTGTGAGCAGCAGCCACGAACTGTAGTGAAACAGCCACCTGGATTATCTCGCTTTTTCCGAGCAACATATCCCACGAGTATTGTTCGATCAAATTGATTGTCTTGCTAAACACAAGCTTCCATACCTTGCTTGACCCATGAACAGATCAATGAGACATATGTGCTACTAACATGAGAACCTTCTGTTCATGTGCCTTGTATCGCTTGCAGAATAGCTCAGCACTTGGTCAGATTTTGAATACATGGCACAAATGTCCACCTGGAATCACAAGGACGGCAAGCTCCGTTCCTTGTCAGGTGCACTGAAGGTGAGTGAGGCGCAGGTTCTCTGCTGTGAGTGGTAGCTCGGAGCTGGGAGGAGTTTTTCCGAGCTTCAGGACCTTCCATAATGCGCATCTGCCCGCTCTGCTTAGCCGCAGCAGTGGACACCTCCCACGTCTGTGCCAGCCTCCAAGACACAGACACGATCCCGGACACGGAAAAAGCGCATGGAGCCGTGTTGCAGCTGTGGGGCTACCAAGCAATTGAGGGGTGCATATCCATCGACAAATCAATCCATACACATGTTCGGGTGGGTTGCGCAAGGTTCAGACTCGGATGTGCTTCTATACAGCAAGAATTGCACAAAAGAGCGAGTCAACGGCGCGTCTTCCATTGGCATTCACTTCTCAATGTGACCGTGGGTATACTGAGCTCGAATCCACACTGAACTGGTAAGGAGCAGACCGAGTGGCGTAAACAGTGGGCGGAGTACTGACGATCGGATCGGGATTGCAAAGCCGGCTGGGACTCCGTGGGGTAGCTGCTCGTCGCCATGCCCGGTGCTGCCCTGACAACGGTGGCACCCGCACCTTAGGCAGTGGGGTTTTAGCCGATTGCCTTCTTCGTACTTGAATACCAGAATGTCTAGCAGCCAATCGATTGCCACTTGATCACTTCGACTTGAAAGGCCGCCACGATCAAGGAGCGGAGATACCTGCCACTTCGGACTATCTTTCACGAGGACGGTCCCTTGGAGTGCGCATTCACAAGCTTGCGCTTGTCCTCGAACGACGAAGGAGCCGTCCAGTTGTTGGGAATCGGAGCTGGATGTGATGCAAAGGAAGTCGAAGACTTTATGAAAGGCCAAACCATATACAAGTGCGAGCATAGATCGAGTTGCGGGAAAAGTTATGTTTGATCATAGCGTTTGGCAATTTGTATACACAAGCTAATATGTCACAAGATGCCTTTTTCGAGTACTTGTAGCTAGACTTGTACCCTATAATGGTAAATCTGACTTGCAACGATGATCCTGACTTTCTTTGTGAACAAGTCAGCCACAGTCTGGCATAATTCTGCAAAGCTGCAGGACTGCTTCTGACGAAATGAGAGCCTGACATCAAAACATTTTTCCCTTTCGCAACGCAATATATAGAGACCGTAAATGTCATTGTCGTAGCTTCACTGCCGGAACACATTATCTCTGTGTGGATTTTCAGCATGTGAATAAGTATGGCTCTTATCCTGCTGAGTCTGACTGGACCCTAGCCTGGAGTCTTCATATTGAGCATGCGTTTTCTCTGAATCGGTTTCGCGTGATTGAGAATGGTGCGAGATACTAGAACTTCCTGTGGACACTTCTTCGTTGTGATTTCTAGTCTGCATCAAAGCATCGGGCAGAGCTTCTGACAATTCGTCAACAGGATTAAGTACCGTCTTTTTCCACCGCCAATCATCGACGCCGAAGCGTTCACGGTTAAACGGAGAGTCACCCGTGAAGATGAGAATATCGTAGATCGCTCCTCCGATGATTGCACCGACGAATGGTGCCGTGCAAGGGATTATGGAGTAATTCATACCGTACGTAAAAACTTCGCCGCCATAGCCTATGGCGAAGGACAACAATCGCGGTCCAAAATCTCGTGCCAAGTTAAGTGCGTATCCAGTCTCCCACCCAAATGCAGCTCCTATGCCAAAGATGATGAAGAGGATGACAATTGGCCCATGATCACCAGCGGGGTTGTTTCTCTCGTCACCAATCGCAAACAGACATATGATTAGTATGGCAGTGGCCACGACCTCGCTAAAGAATTGACCCACAGTAGTCAAGAAGTCTGCAGGATATGTCGAAAATATCGTTGCAGTGGCGTGTGTTCTGAAGTCTCCGCCTTCAAAGCTATCGATGGCTGACTGGTAGTTTCCATAGACTAACGCTGCTCCGCAGAATCCCCCCTATGGTCCGAATTAGCGATGTCTTGATTGCAGCCAAATAAGTTGTACCAGTATTTGTGCGATGGTGAAGGGAAGAAGCTTCGACCAGGGAAATCTTCGATATAAGCAATTTGCAAAGGTGACGGCAGGGTTCAGATGCCCTCCAGAGATTCCTCCGGCTACGTAGACACCCATCATGACACCAATACCCCAACACCACGATATGGATTGATATTCACCATACGTTTGCTTCGACAGATTGACTTGGGCCTGAAAAACATATCAGAAGAGCTCAGCAATCACATCGCTACCTGCTTACCACAGATCCGTCGCCAAAGCAAATCATGATGAACACTCCAAGGAATTCAGCTGCGGGCTCGCGAAGGTTGCGCCTCAATCGGGAAACCCAGGTGAGATCTCGGTCCGGATCATATTGTTCGTCCTTCTTCGACGGACCTTGCGATTGGATTTGCCTGAATCTCGGCGCCCATTGCTCGTGATAGTTATCTGGTGCATGTACCTGTTCCTTATGACGCTCCGCTTCAGCAGTGTGCGCTTGTCCTGGGGCAGATCGTCGTTGATGTGCTTGACCTTCAAGATCATTGCCTTGCGGCATAATGGCTTCTCAATTCACTCTGGCGAGAGACTTTAGATCCAAGAGATGCAGGGAACAGGCTAGGTATCGGTGGGGAATAGACTATGGTTCAAAAGTGCGCAGACTCTACACAAGACGCTATGTGCCACCGTAGCTCGTACCGTAGCACTTGATTCAGGTGACCTTAGCAACTTCCGGAAGCCACAAACCCAGGTCAGTGGCACCTCAGCCGAAAGACCTTCCAAGATTCTACCCATGCATCTGAATCTCCAGTCCTGGAGGTGGATGCCGGTGGCACGTACCTACTCAGAAAGGCAGGTGAGCTGTAGATCATTAGCGTGTGCTGTTTCGGAGACAACTCCGGCCTTGTGGCTGTCTCGGGACATCCGGCTCCAGCAGAAAGAACTCGCTGCTGAGCAAGGATACCTAGGTATTGTCTTTACGCCCAGTCCTGTCAGTGCCTGGCAAAAGTCCTCTCGGCGTCGGAATTTCATTTCGGTCCGTGGATATACGACACCACGAGTGTATGTCGATTTATTCCTATGTGGTTCAAAGCAGCAAGGTTCTGTGCTCCTTCTATGCAATCTGTAGAGAAGACACAACGTAACAACAATTACAATCACATCTTCATAAGCCCATCTACGGTTCATCAGCTGTGTGCGTGGTTCACAATCGTGTTGACTCCTGCCTCACAATCTTCAAACGCAGTTCTGTTGTTACCTTAAAATCACGTGTTTGACGGATTCTGTTAATCTGAATTCACACAACTCACCACGTCTCAATTAGTATCGGAGACAAGGTGGAGTAACCGTGGCAGCAAAATTCGTTTGTCAAGATCTGTGTCGTTGCTGACCGCTGTTGAGCAGAGACAGGATCATGGATAAAAAGATCTTAGTTTTACCTGGAGATGGCATTGGACCGGATGTGGTAAGTCAAATGCAATCCTCTTTGTTACAGCAAACCTGACAAAGATCAGGTAGCTGAAGCCCTGAAAATATTGGCTCTCTTCCCAGGATTTCAGACCACAACAGCCCTCTTTGGTGGATGTGCTATTGATGCTTATGGGACATCTCTGAACGATGAAACACTTCAGCTAGCACGGGAGGCTGATGCTGTCCTTTTGGGCGCTGTTGGAGGACCCAAATGGGGTACAGGACCAGTCAGGCCGGAGCAGGGCTTACTAAAGCTTAGATCTGAATTGGACGTATACGCAAACATCCGACCTTGTTCGTTCCCTGCAAAAGGTCTTCTAAAGTTATCTCCGTTGAAGGAACACATCAGTGACGGCACCGACATCACTGTAGTCCGCGAACTCTGTGGTGGAGCGTATTTTGGCAAGAAACACGAAGCTTCGGAGTTCGAGGGCAAATATGCTATGGACGAGTGGCCGTACAAGCTTGAGGAAGTCGAGCGTATTGTGCGAGTGGCAGCGAAAATGGCTCAGGACGAGGGCAAACAATTACACTCCATTGACAAAGCCAACGTCTTGGCCACCTCCCGTTTGTGGAGAACCACGACAACAAAGCTAGTAGAGACTGAATTCCCCGACGTCAAGCTGAGTCATGATCTGATAGACTCTGCGTGTATGTCTGCTGTTCTCGCCCCAAAGAGATTCAACGGCGTCTGTGTCACGGAGAATCTGATGGGCGACATCTTCTCGGATTTGCTTTCAGCTGTGCCAGGAACACTTGGGATCATGCCGTCTGCGTCTCTTGCCTCCGCCCCACCCAGCAAGGGTATCTACGAACCTATCCACGGTTCTGCACCGGATATCGCCGGACAAGGGATTGCCAACCCTGTCGGCACGATCTTATCAGTGGCTATGATGATGGAACTCACATTCGAAATGCAGAAGGAAGGTACTGCGATTCGTGAGGCTGTCCGAAGAGTTCTCGAGAGCAAGGAATTTGGAGGAATGGAGATTAGGACAAGAGATCTGAAAGGTTCCAACACGACGTCAGAAGTTGGCTCTGCAATCGAGGCTGAAGTCAAGAAAATCTTGAAACTGTAGTTACACTATAATCATAAAGTCAGCTATACTCAAAGTGCCTTCCTGTGATGGACCATTGTGTGACAGATTCTATGAGCCAGTGTTTAGCAGATGTCTATTCGAATTGCTGGAATATACAGACGAATGGAGGTCTGTCGACCTAACGTGTATCATGTCATTCCCTTGGGTAATGCGAATTTTATCTACGCACTAAGCACGTCTCGGAGGACAAGATAATTCGCGACCAATAGGGATCATGTCGTTTCATCAACAATTCATCTTGGCTTCTATATTGACTCGATCTTCGCATGGAACAAAGTGAAGTCAAGCTTCGATAGAGCCTATCGCAGCAGCACTGATGAGCAAAGGACGACTTGTGTAATCACTGCAGATTTCTGTGTTGATATCTGGACGATGACACAAGTAGACCATTCCAACAGTTAATCGCACAAGAACCATCGGAAACGATTTGCGACCGCAGTAGTCGGTGATTTCAAGGAGTATGTCAAGGCGAACATCCTTGAAGGCCTTCACTGGCACAGATCATTCAGACTATTGTTGGTTCGAAAGTTGAAAAAGCCTCGATTCCCACGATTCGCGTGCGCTCAGAGCTCCGCAGTGCAGCGAACAAGCGACAAGCAGATGTCACAATCTCCAGTGCTTAAGTCTCGAATCTCACGAAGCTACAACTCTGGGACAAAGGCAATTGCAGGAATCGACTGTGCTTTGATATGCAGAACACGATCACATGACAGTAACTTTAGCTTGGGCTGCGGTATATCTTCCTGGACGGCTGTTCGACAATTAGCATTCCTCAGGTTGAAGCTGCATATCCCTTGTCGTTATCGGATTTGCTATAGCAACCTTGACTCCACCAAAGGAGACGTCCGAGAGTCGTGAAGCATATATGACATCGTACAATATTTGCCTAGTGGCATATACACCAAATTTATAGAAGTCCTGGCTCATTATCGGTCAAGACTCCGCAATCGAGGGTCCAGGTCGACAAAAATAGCATGATTCGGTGGTTGTATTATCGTAAGACAGAAATTGGACGCGGCTGTGCTTGATTAAACATGTGTTGATGCCAACATTCTGCACATGCCAGTGTCGAGCACCCTTCATTGCATATGCACCAATTCGCAACTTGCCACGCAGTATGGAACGAACGTCTCTTCATTGCTTATGAGCGTGCGAATTGTGCACCCTTAAAAGTGTTTCTGCGCTAGTGCCAATTGAATTTCCAGCGAGAACAGTGGCAAGACTATAAGTGGGATCGCTGACAAGCATATTTGATCGAAGGAATCCTCCGCTGGCTGAGCTATGGGGGCATCTGTCCCGCTGCTATGGCTCAACACATAGCAAGGTGGCTTTTGTATGCGATAGATTGCTGCAATCTATTGTCACACTTGAACACGACGATCGTTATTCAACTATTAGCAGGATCTTGACCAGTCACATTGTCTGGCTGACCGGTGCCGATTTAGCTGGACCAATGCCATTTATAGCTCCAGGAGAGTCTTTTCATCATGCTGATGATGAGCTATGGAACATGTCGACTCTTTCCAAATAGTTCTTAGTCACTCGTCCTTTCGTCAAGTGTTGGTTATCAGCACTGACGGCGGTCATCAATTCCTGCAAGCTCAACAACAACAAGTCACGACATCGAGAATTTGGCGCTTCGATACTCCAGACATTAGGGAGACCTGAGAGTTACTAGCAAGTTCAGTATGCTTGAGCGCTATAGTTTCTCGAAGATAGTGTTCTTCCTTTGTAGTAGTGTTTATGCAGCGTCTGGCGTCATTTCTTCTTCGTCTTTTTCGAGCTGTGCCACATCTACTCATAGCATTGATGTCACTGGTTTCAAGTTCGAATTCTCCAAGCTTGACAGAACACTGACCTATATGCTTAATGGAACAAGTTCCACGAAATCGTTTGTAAAAGCACAAATCAACATCACGGCTTATGGACTGAACGCATACTCGAACACATTCGACCCTTGTAGTGCGAACTACAATGCTCCGATGCTCTGCCCACTTCAAGCTGGACCGTATAATGCCACAGGTGTGATAGTCGTGCCAGAAAGTATTCTCAAAGATATCCCGGCATTGGCCTTTCAGGTCCCAGATCTGCAAGGCTTCGTCACTATGAGCCTCAAGTCAAAAGATGGCGACGATCTTACGTGCATAAATGCTCCAGTGAGTAACGGACAAACTCTGGCATCGAATTCGGTTAAGACCGTCTCAGGGACTGTGGCAGCAGGGGCATTACTGATCAGTGGTGCCGTATCTATGACAGCTTCAGTTAGTGCCTCGACTTCTGCCGTAGGACTTGGGGGTGCTGGCGGCGGCGGTAGTGGTGCATCAGCTGCGATCAGTACCTCGCCCAATGTTGGTGATGTGTTCTTGTGGTTTCAAGCCATCGGACTCAACGGGGCTTTTTCCGTGGCATATCCAACGATATGTCACAGTTTTTACAAAAACTTTGGCTGGTCGGTAGGACTAGTACAATGGCAATGGATGCAGCACAAGATTGACAGTTTTCGCCAGCGTACTGGTGGAAAGGTTGATATAGCCTCGGCGGATTCGTCTGCAAGTGACCGCAGTTCGAACAAGCCTAGCAAGGTGAGTTCGGTACATGCGAGACGCAAACGGTCAATGTCCGCAGCCAATTTGCAGCCTAGAGATGACTCCTCCACGAAGTCCAAGAAGTTGACAGGGGTCATCAATGGTTTAGAGGACTTCGCTGAGCAGCTTCGAATTCCCTCACAAAACACCTTCATGACGATTCTACTTGTGTTTACATCGATCATAACGACCGCAGCAGTGTTGAGTGTATTGCTGAAAATGGTCCTTGACTTGCTACAGAAATCCAAGCGGCTTAGCCCGTTCTGGCAAAAATTCCACGCGGGTTATTGGTCTTCCGTTACAGGGCTTGTTCTGAGGTCTATCCTTATAATATATGGTACATGGTGCTTGTTCTGCCTTTATCAATTGAAAAACGGAGACTCTTGGGCTGCAAGTCTGCTGGCTGGCTTTAGTCTTGCTATCTTCACTGGAGTAATCAGTTTTTTGACGATCCGGATTTTACAGATTGCTTTACACGAATCCGCAGGAATCAAGGGCTCAGATCGATTGTTCAAGCACAAGCCCTATCTGAAAAAGTACGGTATCCTGTACGATCAGTTTCAGTCTGCAACTTGGTGGTTTTTCATCCCTTGCTTGTTGTATTCGCTCCTAAAATCATGCATCATGGCTTTGGGTGATGGTCATGGTATGTTTCAGGTCATTGGCTGCATATCATGTGAGATAGCACTGCTAGTCTGTATTTTGGCGACACATGCATACGACTCTAAACAAGCAAATGTTGTCAACACATTAATTTGCGTCGTAAGAATCATATCGTTGGTGGGTACACTTCTGTTCATCGATATTTTTGCTCTTAAGGAAACTACGAAAACAGGTGCAG
This sequence comes from Taphrina deformans, assembly GCA_005281575.1. Lineage (NCBI taxonomy): Eukaryota > Fungi > Ascomycota > Taphrinomycetes > Taphrinales > Taphrinaceae > Taphrina > Taphrina deformans. The sequence continues at coordinate 25,973 of RHGG01000031.1, forward strand.
GAATAGCAATCATCATTTTACAGTCAGGTACGACACTAGCATTGACATGCCTGATCATCCTCAACGGCATTTTGCCATGGTTGAGAAGCAAGTCTGCCACATCCAAAACTATGTCCGAGAACGCAGAAGAAGACACACTGCCGCTGGAACCGAATGAAGCGCCTCAAGATGGATTGCCTGAGCTACCAGCTCCTGTCTACCAGGAAAACGTTGAACACACGCCGAGGGAGACCAATTTTTTAGATGCCCGGAAGCATAGCTGTTTAAGCTGCCAAGAATACCAATTGTTACATACAACAGATGTTGAGGAGAAGGTCTTGCCAAATGAAAGCGAGGACGCAAATGCATTCACATCACTCATGGCTCATCGCGAATCGGACGAGCCTCAGAAGACAAGCGTCTAAATCGTGCATTACTTGACCTTCTTCGAACACTGATCTAAGAATCTAGACTTATTGCGCAGCCTATTCTGCCACAGTTTAGTCCTGACCTGAAGAGCTGCGAAAGTGTGGTGTGAGCCGGTATAATGTGCTTGATGAATTGCGATTGATGGAGGATGGACTGGCACAGCATTCCGTAGTATGATTTATGTGATGATCGTACGATTTCCTTTCATAGTATTTCTCGTATAGCACGAGTGATCCTCTTTGGATGTGTAGTCTAGTCCATGTCTTCCTGTTGATTATCATCATTTTCTCAGTGGATCTCTTCACAGACTTGGATTTACAAATCAGAAATCACAAATCACGGCTCGCGATAATTTTGCCTTTGCATTGTATTTCCGAATCTGTGCATGTCAAGTACAAGAGATGGCAACACTATGTTGCGTGGAATGTCATACGACGTTGATCATGGTTCGAAATCCTAATTTAGAAAGGTTAAATTTGGATGAGAAAGCGTTCAGATGCGATCGCGCTGGCTTGAATTTCTGAAACACATGTGAATCGATTGTGACAGACTTCGCGCTTGGGACTTGTGCGCACTGGTAATTGATACAGTTTAGCTCAATCACTCATATCATACCGTGCTCTCACGGCCTACACTGCCGAACTTGAGCTCAATCAGAACGATTAGACTTTGACATGCTATTGAAAACGCTTGTACAACTCATTTGACACCTGTGTGGCGTGGCAAGGAGGCGTTGAGCATACACGCCACGAGTATAGCATTCTTGATCGTCCCCTGGGTCAGTCACTAACCTCGCACAAACAATGATAAGTCACCCAGTCTACCTATTCCAATCACCCAAACACTATACTTACGTTCTTTATTGAAGAATAGCAGACTTAACTATATTTTTCGGACTACCTCATCACCCATCTGATGTTCTCTCTCAAGACACTCGTTTTCCTACTGACTTCGGCATCGGCCATCACAATCACAAGTCCAGGTAATTGGTTACACTTTGTGCATTTCACCTACTAAGTACGACAGCTCGAGACGATTCAGCACGACCTGTGGCTTACAACAATGGCACCTTCACTGTGACATGGTCCTCTGTCGGAACTGATCCAAATCAGGTCAATGTTTTGCTCTCGACAAACAATGGTCAGAGCACTCAAGTTATTGCTTCAAATGTGCAGACCTCGACCAATATGTACGCTGTTGATTTGACAGGACTTACTCCTGGAGCAAATTACGCAATCAACTTGGCTCCTTCTACCGCTAGTGGAAGTACTGGCATCCTCGCACAGTCAGGTACTTTCACTATTGCTCAAGGAGTCGTTGCTAGTGCATCGACGAGCTCAGCAGACGCTTCTACTGCAGCTACTGCTTCTACTGCAGCGATTGCCTCTACTGCATCTGTCGCTTCTGCTGCATCTGTTGCTTCTGCTGCACCTGTTGCTTCTGCCGTCTCTGCTTCCGGAGTGGCATCTGCGAGCCAAGTCTCTAACACCATTGCGGGCCCTGCTCCCTCCCAGAATGCTGTCTCGAGCGCATCAGGAGCAGCACTCTCGGGGATTGCCACCTCGACGATGGCTGCTTCCAGTGCTGTCTCTGGTGCAGCCGCAACAGGTGCTAGTCAATCAGGATCAGCTAGACCTTTTGCAGCATCTGGATCGGCAGGTGCTTCCGGCTCTGGCTCCGGTAACGCCGCAGCAGCTACTACTACTAGTACTACCAAGAGTGCTGCCAACGTGCTTACTTATGGGGCCACTTCCATCATTGGTGCCGTCTTCTTCGCCCTTTGTCTATAATGGGATGATCCTTCAACGAGCTCAGCGAGCTTCTGTACTTGGACAACTGTTTTACACAGACAACCTTATACTCTTTCAATAATGACTATTCCAACATTACATCCTTCTTACCATAAAGCCACATTTGTGTATGATCTTGTGAGAATCGTCGAGCTCAAACTTTGGCCCATCGTCTGCGCATACGTGCTGCACTTGCATCTTGTGGTCATCCCAATAGACAAAGTCATAGACCCCGGCAAGTGAAAAATTCAATCTCTGAAAGAGAGCTTGACCAGCAGGACTGGCAGTCAGGGCACTGAAGTGCCGGACACCGTACTGCGCCCGGAGCGAGTGAATGTACTCTGCCACGACGGTGGAGAACCTGATTTCCGTGTGACTTGGCCAGGCGAGACTCCGCTCGACGTGCCAGAAATGCACGCCGACCTCGCCTTCGTCTCGGGACTGCATCGTCCGGATCCCACGACACACCAGTGGCCCCGTGACATCCTGTTCCTCCAGTTTTCCGAGCGAGAGTGCGGTCCAGGCCGATAACGGGACCGGCAAGGCGATCGTGTACCCGAGTACATTGCCCCGCGACACCCCGAAGCACTTGAAAAAGTCTGGGGCCGCACTATACCATGCCTGTAATTGATCCATTGACAACGTGCCTGGAAACAGGGCCGCGTCGGCATCGAGGACCGTCGACAGGTACGGTTCAGGCATCCGCCAAGAGTCCATCACGGACGGCTCAGTCGTGTAGTGATGGCATTAATTCTATTATTTCCCGAAACGCTTTACGCTAAACGCTAAGTATGCGCCGGTATTCTATTGTACCAATAAACGCGTCCCGACCAGACGTGAATCACAGGAGCATGTCGTCGCTCCGGACATAGTCTGGAGGACTATATCCAGACACATATTCGGCTACGCCCTTGGCGTTCAATCTCGCTCCCACTGTGCTCGCCTGAACTTCGGGAGGCATATGTTTGACTTCATCGGCGGCAATGCCGAGATCGTCCTCAGGTAGCCAGATGATGGGCGTTCGTCGTCGAAGTGCCTCGTGTTTAAACGCCTCGAGCAGGAGTTTATCGCGGTCAGTCTGGGATATGAGTTCGGTCGGCATGTGTGCCGTGGCAGAGGATACGTCCTCCAGGTCCTCGTCGTCGCGACTCTGTCGATTCATTGCTCTTTCCTTGCCGGCTGGCCTGTATATCAGTCCCTGATCGTCGCTTGTGACTGTCCTTGAAACGAGTGGGGAGGACTCATTGCTGCCGTGATCATCCACCTCGGAGTCTAGTGGTAGATAGTTGACCAGAGGGTGGAACTTGACTGATCAGTACGAATCGAGGCCGCTTCGCCAACCTTACATTTTTATAGAAGAGGGTCTGAAACACGATAGTAAGCACGAGAAGCACAATCGTGAGGATTGCCTGCACCTTGCATGGTACTCCTGTTCCATCCTCGTGACGCACCAAGAAGAACAGTCCAGTGAGGGAAAGCTCGAGAAAGTAGACTCCGACAAATATCTGCTGGATTGCCTTTGGAAATGACAACCCGCCCGTGTCAGTGACAATGTCGTAAACATACATGAAACTAGTGATTTGCGCAATGCCGAACAGCATGAAAGCCAGGATGACGAAAAACTATCACACTTAGTCCGACTAGATGAGATTGATCTTGACATACCATGATTAGAGGGGCAATGATACTATAGATGATGCCAATTGCAGCGAGATTAGTGAACTTTGGATAAGTAGTGCCCCAAGTATTAGTTCGCATGTTGTTCCATCGCTTCCATTTCGATCTCGGAGTAGAGGTCAGTGAAGTCGCCACGTAGTGCACCGTGATCCACCACCATTGGAGAAGATCACCGGAAGCACCACTGAGTCCTTGTAACAACATGTAGGAAAAGAAACTACACGATGAGTATGAATCTTGGAGAGCACCAGTTAAGCTTACAAGTTGGCTGCTTTGGGTAGATTTGTCGCCAACAGCTGAGGAATACTACCAGGATTGTGGATCTGTTGGTGTCAGTGATGATTCTCGTCAGGCTTTTTGCAGCTTACAGCCCTGTCGATTAGTGTCGTCACACCTGAAGATATGGTAATGACAAGGAAAAGTTGTACAAAGAGGAAGAGAAAGTACATGTTTTGTACAGCAAGAGAGACATCCTTGCGAGTGGGATGTCCCTGCAGCCTGGCTGCAAGTTTCAGCAAGATTGGGACCAGCAAGAGCAGGAGACCGAGCAAGGCCGGGGGCAAGACTCCCGTGACAAGTCCGGACCAGAATTTCGCGCCAGGTTTGTCTGTACTCAAGAAAGATAACCACGGAAAAAGGGCAACTAAGTCAGTCACATGAGCCAGCGTTCCAATGAATGCCGTGGGGACAGCAAAGAAGACTGTGGCGGCAATGATCACAACCCAGACGACTGTGACCCAGATATATCGTTCCCACCAGTGCATCTGCATGTTCGACCAGATCACGTCATGGGGACTAATCTCCGGATAACTTGGATCCATGGCCTTCACAGTATGATGTGGGACTGCTTGTACCGCCATATGAGCCGCAATCTGCCTGTTGAACTGGATGAAAGCAGAGTTCATTGGCCGGTACGCCCCTGGATCACTTTGCTTACCCTCGATCTCGACATTGCGACGGACGAGCTCAGCTTTGCACCAATGAATTGTGTCAACCTTCTTTCCAATGCCCATCCAGTTTGGCAGGCTGAAGAACCAGCTGAAAAGTGGCAGTCGATGTTTCGGACGCTGATCGAACGTCACATATCTGTAGGACTTTTCTTCTTCCCCCGGGCTCTCCGTCTTGCTGAGTTCTTCCTTTGATGAGGGCGATGCTTTGAGGTCGCGAAGGTGCTGCGCACGAGCGCGTTTGATGAGATTAAGTTCGGCCAACTCAAGTTGTCTTGCGATGGCGTCCCTGTTGTTGACGTCGACCAAGAGATTGGAAAAGTCCCTATTCAGCCATACATTCCTGACACCGCCAGGCAAGGACGAGTAGATACTCCGCAACTTGTCTTCGTCCAGGAGATTTTTCGGAATCGTAGTCACCAAGATTGTGGTTGCTGATGCCTTGCTACGGTGCTTGGGTGAGGTGAGCCACTCTTGACGGACTTCGATATAGTGCAACATCTCGTACAGTGTGACCACGCAAATCCAGATGACAAAGAGGTATGCCATGATCAAGTGAGCCCAATACCGGGTAACATGACGTCTACTGACATTGCCGAAAGCCAGACGATCGAGACCATTCACATTGGTTTGACCTACAGAGGGCGAGCTATTGACCCCATCGACAATATTGAGGGGTAATAAGATTGGCCAGACCAAGAGCAGTGCTGGCACGAAAATGATGAGAATCATCCTCAGAAATCGAATGAAGAAGTAAGCATCCAGACCACTCTTTTCGATGATGATGTCCTTCTTGAGTATGATTCTGAAGATTGCTCCCATCCAGCCCCAAGGCTTTCGCGGTAATTTCGGCATGCGCTTCTCCTCCGAGAGGTATTCGATATAAGCTCTGGGTTCATAGATGCGATGCAGTCGTGTGCGCAGCACGATGAAGAGCAGAACGAATACACAGAAGACGACAAAATTGATTGCCAAGGAGGAGACGAAGGCCTGCAAAGATGTCCCCTCCAAAGCTGCGATTGCCGCGTTGTCGGTCGACATACTCTACCCGCCCACGCTTTGAACCCAGAGTGAATAATTACCGCGAAGGAAGTGACGAGCAGACAGATCAATCAGGCCAGATATTCAGAAGCGCATCTATGTGCCAATGCACTGTTTCACAACCCGTGGTCCAGGGCTGATATGCTTAGGGGGGGACAGCAGGTAGAGAGACATGCGAATGTGACCCAAAGTTTGTGTGTAGAGTTGAGCAGGTGGGAGGTGTAATCATTGGCGGCAACCAGTGGGGGCTTGGGCACGCAGCTCATTACCGTGGCTCTCACAAGTTCGCGAGCTCCTCCTCACCCCGCTTCGCGTAACCTCACCACCACACGCAGAAATTCCATCTACGCGTCATATATAGTTACAGCTTATGAAACTCGTATCAATCGAAAGCGCTTGAAGAGCTCGTTGTAATGATATCAAATTTTTGTTCATAACTCCAAAATTGACTTTTTCAGCCATATTTGAAAGATTGGATTGAACGCAGAAATTTTCATCGCGTCCTTCTCACTCGAATATCAAAGCTATCAAGGCAATAAAAAAGCACAAGACTCTCAAGATACCAGGTATCATATCCCTGTGCTTACTTGAGCATTTGGATGCAAACTGAAATTTTGGCTAATTATTGAAGTCATTGTACGCACATACCACAAATATGTTTCGAATTCCTATGGGCGAATTATCAATCAACCAGCGACCAGCGCGTAGGTCAGCTATTGTTATCCTTACTGCTGCTGGCCACACACCAGAAGAAGTCGAAAGGCTTGCTAATTGTGGCCCTACATCTCGAAGAAGTGCACTCAGGATGTATGACGAAACTGGCCATTTTGACGACTTAGATCGGTCAGGACGTCCTCCAAAGCACAATGAGAGGGATGACCGTGAGCTAGTAAGACTTATAGAGACAGGTGTAGCGAAGACTGGGGTCGAAGCTGCCCAAATATACAACGCTAGGCGCCCAGAGGAGGCCAGACTAGGCACTTCTACAGTTCAGCGTCTCCTGACCAATATGGACCTCAAGGGTCGTGCCAAACCACGCAAACCGGCTCTCACAAAGCTACAGATAGCACAACGAAAGAAATGGGCACTGGAAATGAAGCGACAGATGGACGCAGGGGTACTTGACTGGGATTACGTGGTCTTTACCGATGAGTCAAAATTTCGCATCGTGGGATCCGAAGGTCGCCAATATTATCGCAAGAAGCACCACGCACCGCTTCTAGGTTACATGACAAAGCCCCGTAAGCAAGCTGGGGGTGGCAGCATCTTTTGCTACGGCGCAATCTCTCTCTACGGAATGTCGAAAATAGCATTTCTTCCAACAAAGAAGGTAGCTGGCCGACAAGTGACTGCCACGGCAAAAACAATCATGGAATGGAAAGCTGAGGTCCTCAAGCCAGCCATAGATGATTGGGAAAGGGTATCAGAGCGACACCTGTGGATTGTACACGACAACGATTTGAAGTCTCTCACGGCAGCTAACAAGGCTCAAAACAACGACCTCAATCTCACTTTCCTGGACTGGCCAGCCAATTCTCCCGACATGAATGTAATTGAGTGGGTCTGGTGCCAAATTAACAGGTTTATCAGAAACCCACAACGCTGGCCTGAGCTACCATCTACACTCGAAGAGCTGGTACACCGTGTCGAAAAAGAGTGGAATCAATTTCCGGAATATCTCATCGAGGAGTACATCAAATCAATGCCAGCAAGGATCGACGCGTTGCTAGAAGCTCAAGGAGGACACACATCTTATTAGTTTTACGATAGCTGCTCTGTAGCGTGCTCTATAGCTTGTTGAAGTTGACTTTTGTTCTTACCGTTGCATTAATATTAATGGCGACGACGCGACGTTTTGGGAGGAGCTCGGGAATTTGTTAGAGCCACGGTACCGTATGAGTATGGTAGCAAGGAGCAGGAATTTCTCGGTTGTGGCAGCTCCCTCGCTCCTCACATCCATTTCACCCACACCCATCTCACCCACCACTCGTCGTCCGCCTCGCCAAAGGTCAATTCCCCGAATCTTCAAGGGGGCCAAAGTCGATTCGGTCGGGCTAGGCTGGTGCACACGACACATACGACGAACAACCTAACAGGAGACAACTAGTAGTCGACCGGAGTACAGCTCTTCACATTTGAGACATCATTGCTCGAGGTTAAGTAGTACACGAGTCTTGTCCTATTCATTTCTATCTTTGGTCTTCATCCCAAGTGAATCTCTTCCCATCCTTGACAGAGTGCACAGAGGCTCTTCCGGGCAGTCGATGGTCCCAGTCCGATAACGGGCACCTGGCCCGCAATTCCAGATACAGTAGTTGCAAGTGGTGCTTGAAGGTTTTATGGCATTTCACAGGATTGCCCCACCCTGTGACCCAGCAGGGAGACCTGAGCGATGGTAATCGCCTTGACATCTGACATTTTCCATTCTCCAAATTCAGCCCGCTTCAGGACTTGTGATGCCATGTCGATGGTTGCTCCGATGCAGTATCCATGCAGCCGGTAACTTACAAGGCACTCTCTAGCCTGCTTGTTGTGCGGATCAACGTGATGCTGTGATATGCCTCCGGACGACCACATATGCCTGATCAAGTCATGTCTCAAGAATGAACACTGGAATCTCGCGGCTTCTAGACACAGCTGTAGACTGCTGCGAAAACTAGGGGTGAGCTGATAGCTAGGATAAGAAGCCGAGGTCACTTCGGATGCGAAACTCCTCGCACAAGATTAGTTGTACCATTGGCCATAGCTCGGAAAGACCCCGGCTTCGACCAGGTGTTCACGAAGAGCTATACAGCCAGTAGCTTGCACGCAAGGTCTTCGTGACAGGCATGTTGCCACAGTCAAGACGTCTTGAAGGCCGACGTTGTCAGACCTTTTGTCCGACTACAGAGACCCAGACACCTTGCCATACATTGTTCGGATCGACCAGATCTCGTCTTACCTCCGACAGGAACAGGTCGAGTTCCTCATCGTAGAGATTGTTGGCGGCACCATAGGCCTCTCTGAGAGCGGACAAAGAGAGTAAAGTGGACTGTGTCATGAGGCGGGCTGTTTCCTGTTGGTCTGCTGTCGCACGAGTGGATGTGCCCCCTGGAACTATGAACCAATGCTCATTGATGTTCTCAAGCCCTGCTTCTTTCATATGAGGCTTGAGGTCCGTTGCTGCAGTCGGATTCATTCCTAGTGATCGAACGGTTCTGACAAGACCGGAGGACCACTCGGCAAGAGCACTACTTCTCGGCTCTGGATAAGAGGGGTGCTCGACATCGACCTCTACACAGTTCAGATAACCTCCGGGCTTCAGCACACGTATGAGTTCCTGGATGTAAACATTCCAGTCTGTGATGCTTGAGTACAATTTTCGAGAATGTATCATGTCAAAATGATTGTCCGGAAACCGGAGACCTTGACAAATGTCGTCGCACTCAAAGGACAGATTGGGGGGTATCTCTCGCGGCTGGATCGGGACCAGGTCCACACCTATGACAGCGCAATCGGGATGCGCATCAGCAAAGTCTACTGTCCACCATCCGGGCCCACAGCCAGCGTCGAGCACACGCTCGAACGAGACACACGGCACGGTGTGCAAGTGGCGAAGGGACCGGACGATAGCTTTGTGCTGCAGTCCCAACCTGTATATTTCTTCATCACTAAATTGTGAGCCATTGCACAATCATGGTTCCCGGGTCGGTTCAGGGGCTTACTCGTTCGGTAGGAAGTATTCGGAGGCGGTCGCATTATACCTACGTCCATTTCGGAAGGAGAACATTCGGCTGGATGTATCCGGGGTCAGAAGCATAGTGTCGGAATCACGTCGCTCCTCTTTATCGACCTCGACCTCAACCACGTCCTCCCCGTGCCTTGGCATTGCTATGTGCTTGTCTTTTCCGTAGCTCAATTGAAAAAGTTTGAATCGGCGACCGTCATTCGAATTTGAAGTGACTCGAGCACGTATATCGCAAGAATGACCATCAGATCTTTCCCGTTTTGCAAAAAAAAAATGGCTATGCGTGTACTGTCAGCGATGTGCGTAGTATCGTTATCAGATTTGGCACGCTACAGGATGACAATCCCGGTAGAAGGATGGAGAAAAGTTGTGTCACCGGGATAATTAATGGTGCGGGTGAGGACTGCAAGCGGAGTGGATGCAACCACGGCGCCGGCTCTCCCTCGTCGTCGTGCACTTCTCAGGCCAATGGAGTCCAATCAGATTTCGTTTCATGTCTGAGCTGCCTGCCACACGCGTTCGTCAACTCCTGCGAGTCGCCGCTCTATGCTACAGAGGACACTCGAGGCGGTGCAGAATGCAAGGGATTTCACATGAACCAACCATGGTTGTGATGGATTCGGTCTAGTCTAGTCTAGTCTAGTCTGGTGTGCAAGCATGGGACCGATAAGGCCGGACTATCCGTATGGATCTGATGAGCTTCAAGATCTATTGGATCCTGCCGTCACCCAAGAGCTCGGTACAGTATGTGTAGATTCTTCGCGAGACTCGGAGATCCACGGATGGACGATTACGATGCAGATATCGATCTCATCGAGATCTAACCAGGCACCTGGTATCCGGCAGTGCTGCCTCTACCACACGAACCAGTCCTACAATGATACTTGTCCTCGATTCGCACACCTAAAGTCAATCAATAACTAGCTTTTGCTGCACGGCTTTTTGCCACCTGCAGAAATCCTTTTGCTTGGAGCATAATCTTGACAGACTCACCGTCTGTTGCCCCCTCGACTTTCTTCTGTTAAAGGGCGGGAAATTTGGGCGTTTATGCATGAGGCGCATCCAATCGCGTGAGAATGAGGATTGGAAGGCTGCAGGACGTTTGTGCTCACACACACACACACAAACTTCGGCACAATCTTCATCAATGGCGTTCCTTGCGCACGGGTTGCTCATCTGACCTGGACACTGAGGCTCATCCAGGCAGACTTGAGAGGACAATTGACCGTTCAGAGCAAGAAACTGGAGTGGGCCGCTCCAGAATCGATCAGAAGAGCGTAGATGGCAGATACAATGGTGGACAAAGTGCGGAAGTGCGTGTGAAATGACAGAAGTGCAGGGCAGAACCGAAGTGCTTCTCCAACCAGGAAATTTGGAGCAGAGGCACTTGAAGCCCTGCAACAGAATTTGATCCTTGATCTGGACCGGTCTGGACCACAAATTGGAAACCCTGGCCCCCGCGCTCCGTGGTGACGTGGGTGTCACTTAGGTAAGATCTTCCTGACATGACATGACACCCACCTCTCATTACCCTTGCGCCAGTACAACTGATCTCCACGCCTTTTATTTCATCACGTTCTCCGTATACCAGAAGAACTCGACATAATGTCTTCCCATACCTTCGATCGAGAGGCCGCCGAGCAGGATCTGAAGGACACTGCCGCGGATGCGTCTTACCATTCGTCAGGCACCGTCCTGAACCAGGCTGACCAAAACTCAAAGTACGCCCACGGAAAACTCCATCGGACCGGTTCCATCGACGAGAACACCAGTCTCCCGACCACGGACACCACCATCGATGGTGCCTACGCCATCGGTCAGACGAGCGCGACGGAATCAGCGTCAAACTACCAAAACAAGTTCACCGAACCAGAGTCGCACACTGTCGGCACCGGCAGTCGAACTATCCAGGAACTTCCGGAACATGTCGTCGACATGGGCTCGACCGTACAGACCAAGCGCACGACCCACGTCCTGCAGACGGAAGCCGATCCGGTCCAGTACATCTCTCCACAGGGTGCCGCCATCGGTCACGTAACGTCCGGGGGGACGACGTACACGTCCGATGTCCCCCAGGTCTCCACCCGGTCCACCAGCAACCACACCACCGATGCCCGAGACGCCCATCTCGCGCAACAGGTCAGTGCCCATGCCGGGCACGACGGCGTCGTTCACCATCACGGCATCGTCGGCCAGAACCAGACAATCGAGCCACAGGACGTCAAGTTGAACGCTGGCTCCGGTACCGCCGTGGGCACCAGCTCTCTCGGCATGCCCCATGGCACCACCGGTACCACGACCCACACCTCGAGTCACGACGCAACGACTGCCGAATCTCCCAAACAAAAGGAGGGCTTCATGAGCAAGATCAAGCACGCGTTGCACAGATAGAGGGCGAGGAGTGGTCTCATAACTGTACTTGTAGCTCAATTTCGTAGAATTAATAGTTGCCATGGATTCTGTCCTTCCATGTCCCTGATAATCTTACATGACAATCTCTCGTCGTCGTCGTCATCGTCGTCATGACATAAGTATATATAATGAATTGTGTTGCCCCTCTCAGGACCTGTCCTGCCGATCTAGTATTGCCCGTTTACGCTGTGATATCAATTCTCGCGCACTCGCGAGCGCATTGACCAGGTCCTGCCGAATCAACGGTTTCGCAATGTACAGATCCATCCCGTGCTCAATGTACCTCTCCCGGTCTCCCACAATGGCATTCGCGGTCAGTGCCACAATGACGGGAATCATGTTGCCCGACCATTTCTGCTCGTATAATTCTCTGATGGCCGACGTTGCCGCCATGCCGTCCATGCGAGGCATCTACGCACCTTGTCAGTAACCGCGCGGTGGTTTTTGGCTGTCCGAAGAAAAACTCACGTGAATGTCGAGAAAGATGACATCGTACGGTGCCTCTGCTTCTAGTGCTCTTGTGACGAGGTCGACGGCCTCTATGCCATCATAGCCAACATCTGTTGCAATTGCTTCCCGTTTGAGAAATCGTGAGGCAACACTAATGTTGAGTTTGTTGTCGTCGACAGTAAGTACCTTTAAATCTCCATGGTAAGTAGTGTCAGGCTCCGATAGACTTGCATTTGATTTTTTGTCTAAAGCAAAAGCAGATTTGTGATTCTCGGTTGACTCCGCATTATCACGGTCAGCCCTGGTAGCAAGAATAGACCGTACAGTCTCCAGCACCTTGTGCGCTTGCAGCGGTGTAAACAGAAACGTAGAGACGCCCTGCAGTTCTGTATCGGCCTTGCTCGTGAAATAATCCGTCGCAATGAGCGGGAGTGAACGACCAGAGAACAAGTCCTTGAGTTGTGGCAGATATTCTTTGGCCCGACCAGTGTCGGAAATGATAACAGCATCAATACTGCACTGTCAGAATTGTATGTGGCTCAAAGAACAATTCTTACCTCTCGTAGGATTGCCTTCTCAGTAAATTCTTGTCAACAACAATGGTTGTCTTGATACCTTCAGTCTCGAGAATGCAAGACATTGCTTGGGCGCGTTCCAGAAATTGATCGACTATCATCACATGAGAGCACGGATGAGTTACCCGTGGTTGCGAAATCTCCTCAGGTTGAGCCAGACCAACTTCAAACGTGGCAGTAAATGTAGCACCTTTGCCAAGTTCACTGTCTACGGTGATATTACCATTGAACAGCCGAGCGATTCGCATCGCGATTGCCAAACCTAATCCAGTTCCTTCTGCCGATCGTGTAAGACTATTGTCCACTTGGCTAAAGTGCTGAAAGAGCTTGTTCTGATCGTTCTCAGCTATGCCGATACCCCTGCAAGCTTGTCAGACAATAATTCTGCTAGAGGTCTGGGGATACGTACCTATCCTGGACAGATATTACCAGTTTTCCAACATCATGCCGGCCGTGTTCTAGAATGATCCTGGTTTTGATAACGATGATGCCTTCAGTGCTAAATTTCACAGCGTTTGAGACAAGATTGAGGACACATTGACGCAGACGACCATCATCAGCGTACAATGTTTGTGTCGCTGGATTTTCAGCCAGATGAACTATGTCTAGAGACTTTGCGGCTAGAATAGGTGTGACCGTCTCCAGCACGGAGATCATCAGTGATGACAGCTCGAAGACTACCGGGCGCAGCTGAAACGAACCCTGCTCAATTTGTGAAAAGTCCAGGATATCGTTGATCACCCCCAATAAATTCTGAGAGCTACTTTGAATCGAACCTATCATTTGTCGCTGTTCCACACTCAATGCGGTGTCTAGAAGCAGATTACTAAACCCTGAACAATGTTAAGATTCGTTCAAGCCTTGCCAGTCCACTTACCGAGTATGGAATTGAAGGGTGTACGACACTCGTGACTCATCGTGGCCAAAAATCGGTCTTTGAGGTTCAGAGCAACTTCAGCCTGTTCTTTGGCTCTGATCAGCTCAAGCTCGTTCTTCTTTAGAATATCAATTGTCTTATTCCTTGATAGTTGAGATGCAACGTGTGAGACAAGTATTGAGATTAGCTCATTGCGCTTTGTGTCGGCGAACAAGCCAGGGACAGAGTCGTTCTCAAGGTACACGACCCCGATAGCTTCTCCGACATGTGTTATAGGTAGTGATAGAAGAGACGAAGAGTTGATCTTGGAATTATCCCTCATGCGTTGATCAGAAATGACAACTTGTGTCTGTAAAGTTTTCTTAATGACATCCAGGGGTATGGACTTTTCATCCATGTCGAGAAGGGTTCGGTTTTCAAAAATCTCCACCGAAGAATGAGTGGCCATGGCTGCGAGAGACAATTCATCGTCGGCGGTTTCTTTCCTGAGAACAATTGCTCCAAGCTTTGCACCAGCAAGACGAATGAGATGTGTCAGGAGCGACTCCATGATAGCATTGGAATTACTAGCTTGGTTCAAGATCGCAGTCACCTGTACAATAGTGGACAGGTCGATTTGTGCTACATCTTGTTCTGAGTTGTCTTTCACAGATCGATTAGCAATATTTTCACCCACGAGTTTTTGTGGCGAATTGTTGACCAATTTGGTAGAGCTGCTGACCGATGATTTTCCTGTAGCAGTGATGGCCATCGCAGGACTTCGGTATGCCAACGGGGAATGCGTGCTTCGGCGTTCTGCTTCGAAGAATACTTCTCGAAAGTCCATGGTGAGCTGCTTTTGCTTAGCTTTACAGCCCCATGCGGCATATGCTTGAGTCGATCTGGAGAGGAAAACAAATGCTACTGATAGTGGTAGTACATTGTGATAATTCACAAAGGCCCTTTCCGAGAACAGAGCTGCTAAAAAGAGATTGCCATACGTCATAAGTGATCGGGTTGACTCGTCATGCAGGTTTAGCGCAAGTTTCATGTTCCCGTCCTTAAGTGCCTGCTCACCATACAGGAATTGACGAATAGCTGCGAAGTCCTTGCAACAATCTGCACTCCAGACATCGAGATACTGCTTGACTTGGGTCGTGAAAACGTCCTCGTCCGGATGAGTCTTGAATTTCATGAACACGTCAAGAATGACTGCCAGGGCCCAATCGACTGTGCCTGCGACAGCAGGCAAGAACTCTTGTAGCCGTGCCACACAGTATTGTGCATTATCGGAACCGGCAACAAGCGCCAGAACTGCCTTGCTACGCCAATAATTCGCTTGGTGCATTGGAGGCACATCTTTTAGTTCTTCGACAAATGTTGCCTCGTCAGTCACAAATTGTCCTTGTAGCTTTTCCAGTTGCACGATACTTGTCGCTTCCAGGAGATTGTGTGCTGCCTGAAAGACCGACATGGAGAAGAACTGACAAGCACGATCTCCCTTCATGACAATGTCGATACAAGCTTGTTCTAGAAAGTCATCTCGCATTTCTGACAGAGCATTGCCGCGAGTGAATCCAACGAAGCCAAAGGCGTTAGCGAGAGAATAGCTCATGTATTCACTATTGAAGGCTCGAAGTGTGTTTCGTCTTGCCTCGAGCAAAGTATTATACAAGGCTTTGCGGTCGTCCAAGAACCAAGAATTAACACCAGTCTGAAGTACATACATTGTGGCTAACAAATCTGCATCCTGTTTCGATTGTCCCTGTTCCCTGATCTTTGTGGACAGCGTCAGAGCCAAATCGGCAAAGGCCTTGGCCTTCGGATAATCATACCCTGGTGATTTTATGTCGCAACTTGCCAAGCCAAAGAAGCTTAGTAGATAGCACCCGTGGGTCGAAACACCATGCTGGAAGACGTTGCTCACCCCGATGCCTAGTACAACAGCTACAAGCTGCATAGACACAAAAAATAGTGACGGCATGATAGATACTAAAATAGCCTGCACAGCTATCAATACTGGATCAGACATCAACGGGATGCAACTCCTTGCGTGCACATCAGCGGCACAGGCGGGAACCAGAGCCATGTACTTCATTACGATTGGCATCAATGCTTCGGCGTCAGCATTGAAGGAAATATCGAATCCTGCGGCTTTCAGTCCACTTTCGCCTGCATCACGAATCTCAGCATGCTTCTTCAGCAGCCAGTATATCTGAGTGCGTTTGCTCCACAACTGGACTTTGGTGCTTCTCTCAGTGGCGTTCTTGTAGAGTCGGTTTACCAACTGTAATGCCGACTCGGAGTGGCCCAGAGCAATCTCGGCATCTAATAACTTGAGTGTGAGCTGTTGTGAAAATTGCTTGTTTCGAGATTCAGACTCGCCAAGCTCGTGAGCGCGAACGGCTTGCTGAAGATATTGTAAGCGGATTTCCGGTTGATTGGCAGCGTCAGCAGCCCTAACGAATAGGTCTGCTAGCTTGTTCGTGGCGTAACTGTTAGCACCGATCGACGTGTATGATGCTCGTGCGAATATGTCGCACAAGCGGAACATGGTTGATGCTGGTGCAGCATCAAGGTCAAGACTCACCAGTAATTTTACTCCACTGTCCAACAGTCTGAGATCTCTTTCCATCGCTGGTATCAACATGAAACAGGTTTGCTGTATCCTATCATGCGCAAATTTGTATATCGAACCTCTTTTAAACTCAGACTGAGATAAATCTGATCCAGTCACATCATCCGAAGATCGAACCTGAAGTAACAGCCCTTGGCGGCACAGGGTTTTCATGTCTCTTTCGATGGTGAGCTCAGTACAGCCAATAACCTGAACTAGATTGCTAGAAGTTATGTCTGGTGCAAGACAAGCGCAAATTTCGATTAGATTTCGCAGATTTCCAACACGATACTCTAGTTGCTGAAGCAACAAATCTACCACGGTCTTGGGCAACTCAGTGTTGGCAATCTGATAATAATCGTACTTCCAACAGATGTCGATGAAATCAAAAATGAACAAACCTCGTTCATAAAGATATAGTAGGTATTGTCTGAAGAACAAGATATTGCCACCAGCTCTACTGGCTAGCAATGATGCAAGTTCTTGGCAGTTCTGCGTGTCCTGGCTTCGCAATGTCTGCTGCGTAATCTGGGAGAACACTTCGGCGTGCGCTGTCTCGAGACTGATTCGTAAATCAATCTTAAGAAATTTGAAGAATTCGTCACGAATCTGTTCTGGCAGCTCATCTGTTCGACAAGTGAGAAGTACGACTATACGATGCCCATGACTGCGAAGGACAGTGTGAATGACTCTCAAATCAATCATTGTTGCCCACTGAATATCATCTCTAAACAGGTCAGTGATTTTACAGGAACGGTAGTCTATCCTGGCTTACAAGTACAGCAGAAGAGGTCGCTCTTCAGAAGAAAATACCAAGATAAGCCTGACAAAAGCGGCACATAGACGCGCTTCGAGTGCCAAGGGCGAGATAGCATATGCGTTCAGGGACTCCGCCTCAAAAATGGATTTGCTCCCTTCTAAAAAATCTGCTAGTGTAGGAATTAATGCAGCTAGGAATGGAGCATCCTCACCGAGCAAGACCACCAAAGACTCTCGAAGTTGATCTGTATTGATGCCAGGAACGCCGATTTTGCTTGTTATCAATTGGTCGATCAGTAAATTGAGACTCCCGAAAGGAGACGCAGATGAAGACTGATCGAACTTGCAAGTAGCCTTAACCATCAGCTGTGTTTGCACATGGTGGAAGTACTGCTCTGCCAGGATGGATTTTCCAGTACCTGACGACCCTTCAATCAGAGCAACGCATGGATTTCGTGTTCTCTGCATATTTTGTGGCATTCCTATTAAACTGCTCAACTGTGCATCTCGTCCGAGGAAGGTGTCTGCAATTTGGAACCGAGCCATGCTATCGACCTGACCGATTTGTCGTGGATCAGTCATGCTTGTTTCATCGACTCCCAATAGCATGCTCAAATCATGTATCAAACCTTTTGCTGATTGGTATCGATGGATCGGATCCTTTTCGAGCAGTTTCCCAACAAGCGCTCTGACTGCTGCTGGGATTTGAGTCTGGCGACTGATGCTTGGGCTTCCAGCGATGTGTCCGTGTAGGATCTGTGCAGCCGTGGTGCCACCATAGGGGATTTCTCCAGTCAGCATGTGATGTAGTACGACCCCTAGCGAATACAGATCACTTCTACAGTCTACCTGAAATGGCAGGCGACCAGAAGTTTCCGGGGCGGCAAACTCGATCGAGAAGACCGGGACTGGTCGTTCGGGAGTAGGCTGTAAGGAAGATGTATAGCTGAAGTGTTCAAACGATACCATGTTTGTGTCAAGGGATATCGGGTCCAGGACGAGAGATCCACTCCCGACACCATTGCTGAGGAAGGACAGACAGTGGATTTGATCTAGGAATACAGCAACTTGTTTCGCAATTGTCAACGACTTCCGGATGTCGATTGTTGAGCTCTGTGATATGTAATTTGTCAACAAGACAGTACTCGGCTTGACAGCGTATTGGATGCCGAAGTGTGTATTTGTGACTGTATTCTCACCGTCTAAGATGCCTGACACACCATGTTCGAGCAATTCAGTGACAATCTGTGCGCCACGTCTGAGAGCTTCGCACATGTTATCGTCCTGTCGTGATACAGAACGCACAAGAAGAGCTTCAGCATTGCCATCCTTGCGTGTGAAAAACATGGAAATGTCTGAGGCTGCGCTGCTGGGCGGACTAGCGACCGACATCTCTTATGTACCTATAGAACTGAGTTTCGCTCCAATCGATTCGACCGTAATGTAATGCTTAAGCGTTCATCAGCAACAGTGAGGTCGATGGGAACTATAATGAACCGGCGACCATCTGGCATGGACCCAGAGCTATCCTGGTCAGCTCAGCACAAGCACCGTTCAAGCTCCCTGTCAAGAAGTAGAATAATGGTGACAGGACATCAAGACCTATTTGATGAATCTCGGGGTCAGGCTTCACTATGCGATTTCGGAAATTGTATCCTTGGCTGGCTGGACTTGGGCGCCGGGCACTTGCTGTGGCTCAAATGCACGATCTTTGCCTCTCAAGGATCCCCATTTTCGTATGGGCGTGTTGCGATAGATCGGTAGACGTCCACGTGCAGCTAGTCTTTGGCTTCGGGAAGGATTGTAGAAGCGTTACCACAGTATCTATCGATCACGCTCGTAGTAAGAGCCTAAGTACGCAATTATTGCTAAGATACGAACATTGTGATTGGGGATTTACTGAGTTCTCCTCTCGTAAGGTCAGATGGGGGTTAGAGCGACGAGAATGCTCTTGCCAGCATTGAGAGACAAGTACATGCATACGCGGAACCCTAGAATGATATCGCAATCAAGCGACAAACTTGAACACGTTCTTCAGCTGCAGAAGGAAGTCTATCCCGAGGTCGCGTGCATTCAAATCTCCTCATGAAGGTTATATGTTGAAAGGAGGGTAGGAACGTGACCTTGCTCAGCCCTATGCTTGCAAACCAGAGTCGCTACAAGATGCTTTACGCCAGCTACCAATCTTTGCTAAGTGATTTGAAAGTATGCTGGCACGTACTTCTGCCTCATCAATGAACAAGACTCGGCCATATTTGTTTTCGAGCAGCCCTGGCGACTGAGCAAGTTTCCATAAATACCAGACGTCTCTCACTTTCGAGTCGTACACAATCTACCACATGAAGTGGGATTAGGAGTGTGGTATTGTGCTGCTTGTCCACCTGCTGCTCGCGAGACCATAAATGTCATTTTGTAGTCTTGCAGAGGCGTCTTGAGCAACATCTCAGATCGTGTTCACCCTCTTACAAGCATTGTGAAGCTTATCGAAGCATCTTGAATGGTCGATTCAAGCTTCTTTACTGCCAGAAAATATGCATCATTGTGGACAATGTCATATTTCGTCTTGTGCACGATCTTATGGTTGTCGTGTAATCACCTCTAGTCCGCCAATACTGAGCTGAGCTGTCTCAAATGCCAGATTAGCACGCTGAAGCCCGTTCTTGATTGCTTCTTCCTGCGCAGCGATTTCAAGTTCTTCTTGTTCAAGCTGATTTATTACAATTTGTTTGCTCTCTATCAGCTTGCTAGTCGCCTCCACGTTTTGTCTCAATTTGTCGAGAGATTGTTGTACTGTCGGTATGGGAGTGAGTATTGGCGGCTGACTTCTGTCCTTTTGACCCGATGCTCGAGCACTCGCGGGACCAGTCTTTCCAGTCTGTGTGCGTTCCCACTCGTCATCGGAATCATTGCTCTCTTCGCTGCTCAAAACTGCATTGAAACCACCATCTTCTTGACGTTCAGAAATTAGGATCTCCATTTCTTCTCTTTTTCGTGCCTCTGCATTTCGCATATTTCTAGCGCCGATAGGCAAGCTGTCTGATTCGTAACCATCGAGTCCTTCAGTGCCATCACCTCCGAGAACATCTACCACATCTTCTGTCTGAAGTCGCTTGCCTCGATCAGCAGGATCCGACTTGTGAACATCAAGTGCATCGGCCAGGGGAATGAAGTTTTCACCGGCACGACGTCTGATATCTCGTTGCTCCTTGACATGCCTAATAGTGCTTTCGTCTAAAATTTTGGGCACCGTGGTCTGCGCATCGTCATGTTCCTCTTCATTAGCTATAGAAGTTGTAAGATCGTCATGTATGGGAGCCTCAGAGAAATCTCGCGGGATAGTAGGGGTAGAGTGTCGCAACTCACTCAAGTAGTCATTGGAATAGATCGATTTACGTTCGACCTGTGAAGTGGGAACGGCCTTAGTGATCTGAGAGCGAAAGCCCCCACTCTTTTTAGGTTTGAAAACCTCCTGAAAATCTTCGTCTTCGTCTTGCTCAGCGGCTCCCAGGGCTAGACGAACTTTTGTAGCCTTCTTCGGTCTCGTGGACTTCTTGAACAATGTCTGTGAACTAGCTTCTCCTTCCATATTGAAATGCTGCGATATGCGAAATGCAACTGTGGCACGTCTACTCACAGACTAATATTCCCGCAGGCTGTGTGGCACTCTGCCAGAAAGGCTACAGATTGTTGCCTCGTGGAAGAAGTTGGAGTCAGAGCTTTGTAATGTATGCGATCAAATGATCTTGCATCGTCTGCGTGGTCACTTTGTGCTGCTTGAATCCTTCGAGTTCAATGTGGTTGATCAGTAAGTCGGCTGATCATGATCAGATGTTTCCTGGGCTACACAGTGTAGCCTACACTCATGCGTCGAAGGATCTCTCGTGATGTCAATCATGTCTTCATCTGTCGTGCGCTGCGGCATGAAACAAAAACAATTTGAAGCCAAAGTTCTTTATACAGGGCTATCTAATTTTTTGTATATGTACATCATAAGGAGTGTAGAAAACTTATCTACAAGAAGTCTGTCGTGTTGGAACTCGTTCCATTTGTTGTGTTACTGAATTCTGCAAAACTGATGCTGGAATTTGTAGTTGTTGTAGTTGTAGAATTGACAGTGATGTTAGTGTATCGACCGGTCGATACTGCAATAATGCCAGAAAGACCCTGCACTTCATTTGGGGCAACAAGACCCTCTACTTTACCTTCAGCAACGGGCATCGACGTGGAGGCAGTAGCGGCCTCTGTCTTAGTGACCGTGACTGTAGTTGTCTGCAACGTGGTAGAAGTCAGATATGAGGTCTTCGTCGAGTAGATTGTGGTGTACGCTTGCTTGTTCTCGCCGTTGGATGGATCCACATAGAAGACATTGACAAGTTCGATGACATCAATGATGATGACATACACAACAGGCTCCAGCACGATGACGGGCCACACACTGGTGTATGTAGCAACCTGGACGCCTGGATAAGGCTTGTGCGAGTTTGCAGCAGGTGCAGAAGTCAACGTTGAAGATAAGGACTTCTTAGAGGAGCCCGATTCGACACATAGAACCTGATTGACGGCCAAATTATTGCAAGATGGGTTGTTGATTGACGGATTCAGAGCGTATAAGGATGCTAGAGTGATACCAGTCTTGGCCACGATCGCATCGCAGATATCACCATCCACGACTGTATAAGTAGTTCGACATATCGGAGTCGCGACCGCTTGGGACGAGACTGTCACCGTCTTGGTGACACTAACAGTAATGGTGCTAGCGGGAGCAGGGGAAGGAGCTATAGCCCAGATGCCTCCATCACCCATGGTGACAGTCGCTGTCACTCCGTTGGTTGGAGCAAGTATCACAGTGACGCCTGTAGAAGCGACAAGACTTGTCTGCGTGATTGTATATGTGACAGCAGCGAATGCTACGTTCCAACCATACACAAAGCCAATTGCAGAACCAGTCTCAGACTTACTTCCATTGTTGTTGTAACCACTGATGTCAGCATCACTGCTGCTTTTAGAACTATCCTTGCCAGATCCATTGCTTGTAGAGCCACTTGTGTCCGGATTGCCGATGCCAGAGCTTTGGGGATGTGTGGCATCAACACCAGCTCCGCCTGCAGGGTAATTCGGAATAGTCGAGCCTGTCGGAGTGGCTGGCAACCATCCAGCATTGCATCCAGGTTCGCCATGGATGACAGGACCTTGAGGTAAACAAGTGACTGTGAACATTTCGGTGAGGGTTTTTGTGCATGGTGTACCCACGAGTCCGATCTGATTAGGCTCGTGTTTGTCGTTTTGGTCATGATTGCTGTTCCAAGTGTCATCGTGTTCGTAGCCATACTGATGAGAAGGTGGATAAAGTGTCGTGGTGAGATATTGTGTGAAAGTCTGATATTTTGTCTTTGGCTCGATAGTAATGACGAAGTACTCGATTATTTCCGTCACATAGTCAATCTCAGTTTCTTCAATGATCACAGTCCTAGTCTGAGTCACTGTCGAGATCACAGGCTTGGTTATAGTCTCCCAATTGGTTGTCGTGGTCGTGGTGGCAGTCGTCGTCGCCGCCACGGAGCGAGTGTTCTTGTTTGGATCGACATCAGCCCCACCAGACCTAGTTGTCGTCTGTGTCCCAGTGCCCTCGATACCAGTATCAGTGGCTGTCTGTGTCGTGGTAGCGAGGTTTGATGTAGTGCTTGTCTTCACTGGCAAGTCCATGGAAGTAGTATTGCTGGACAAAGCCGACATAATCATAGAAGTCTCCACAAACATGGTAGCGAAGAAATCAGTCGTCGGCAGTGGACTAATTTGAGCTGAAGTGCCATCCATTACATCAGTGGCCGTACTCCATGTAAATCGACTCTCGGGGTCGATACCACCTCCACCGCTTCTCGTGTTAGTGCTCGAGATTATGTCCGTAAAGTCTGTCGAGGCTGTGAAGACTGATGTAGCAATTCCTGCATCCACATCGCTAACGGAATCAGTCAAAGTGGATGAGATTCCGGTAGGCGACAGAATAAGGGTGAATAAGGTCTCAGTGGTAGCGGAAGCACTTAATTGCATAACAGTCGTGGAGTCCGATGAAGAACTTGAAGAAGCTAAATCTGTAGTCTCAGAAGTCGATTCGAAGGTTGATGAAGTCAGTGTAAGTGAGTCGTCGCTGATGGCCGAGCTCGATCTCGATCGTCCATCAGAATCTACACCAGCCCCACCACTTGGGGTGACACCAGACTGAGTTGAGGCAGTGATCTGTGCTGTCGTTGCCGACTCGGTCGGACTCAATGTCAAGATTGGCTCAGTTGCAACTGCGGAGGAAGTGTCATTTTCCGACAATGTTGTAGATGTAGTTGTTGTACTTGAAGGTTCAGACACTAGACCTGAAGTATAAAGCAGAGTGGTCGACGACGCTTCTTGAGTCTCTATTGTAGTGCTGGAGGCAGAACCGTCGCTCGTAAAAGTAGGCGAGGGTACAAAGGTCAGGTCATCCGAAGACGACTCGACGGATAGAGTGCTCGTAGTCTCGTCTTCCAAAGTGCTCGTCGGTGATTCGAAAGACTGAGAAGGAATTGCATCCGATGTGTTCTCTGCACCGAGGTCAAAAGAGGTAGTTGCAGAAGAATCATCGCTTGTGAAAGTAGGCGCAGGTGTGAAGGTCAGGCCATCCGAAGACGACTCGACGGATAGAGTGCTCGTAGTCTCGTCTTCCAAAGTGCTCGTCGGTGATTCGAAAGACTGAGAAGGAATTGCATCCGATGTGTTCTCTGCACCGAGGTCAAAAGAGGTAGTTGCAGAGAATGTAGCATCAGAATTCGTGGTAGGAGAGGCTGTAGACTCACTACGAGTTTCGTCTGCAACGATAAAGATTGAAGAGGAGGAACTTGCCAGATCCTCCGTTGTTGCAATGCTTGTATCTGAATCAGTAGAAGTTGTGGAGGCGGTGATAGTCGTAGGCTGACTCAGATCCGATCCAGTAAAGCTGCTACCCTCACTTGAGCTTGGCTCAGTTGGAAACTCAGTAGTAGTGTTCTGAAACACGACCGAATCAGTCCTCTTACGCAACACCTGTGCCCGCCCATCATTCTGAGCACTGGGAGCTGTTGCTGCAAGGCCAAAGACGATAAAGAATATGTATGACGTGGTGAACCTCATCCTGACCGGTAGATCTGATCGGAGGGATGTGGTTCAACGTATAAGGAGTGTGAGGAATGTTTGGCAGAAGGTTCGAGGAATGTGCACTTCTTATGAACATCGCCATCACGACTGCCCTGTGCTGCCATCAAGTGTTGTGTCCCTGTGTACCTCCTGGCGTGCAGCTAATCCACAGTATCTCCTGGCTTGCAGCACCATTGGACACCCCAACTGGTCGGCAAGACGCGACATCTACACTTCTGGAAGGCCTGCGTCGCGTTGGCATGGCCTGCCACCCTGCAGGTACAGGGGCCGCCTCCTGTCATGCGCGTCAGTGCCTAGGTATTGTTGTGGGCACCAAATAAGCTTCACCGCCATGTTACCGACCATCTAGACGCCTAAGTAGGTGGGGTGCCTCAACGAGTTTTCTATTTTCCGACCGATTTACCCGAACATTTCGGCAAACTAAGCATTATTTCCTATCTACAATGCCCGACTATCATGAACATGTTGCTGTATTCTGAAGCCATTTTGACTGCAACACTTGAATATGAGGCTGGTGTAACAGTGGTGGGTGTGCGGGCGGCTAACTTGGTGGTTGGTGATGCGTGGCAGGGGATTCATGCAGGGAAAGTCCGTTCGAGCTGACCCCTCGCTTCCAACCTCTGCACGTCCGCGCCTCCGCCTCACGAATCGGTTGCAGACTCTCACTACTTGTGCAGCATTGCACAACGGACAAGCATTGTGGGTGTCCATCACTCGGTTGGGCAGGAGCTGGCCAGGGTTATACGCCAGGGGATTCATAAGCCGGGCCACTATGCCCTAAACTCCTTGTTGTGGCATTATTCCACCTCAGCAAGAAGCGAGCGTTAGGCAACGCCTCGCCAAGAAGATTTACCAAGCTTTTGTGCCATTGGAAGTCAAAAGCTGTTGTTCAGCCATTTAGCATATTTCGTCACATGTATAAGTCATATGCACCCTCAAAGTTAGTGTCGTGGCCAAGAGCGCGATGCCTCCAGGCCACAAACACAAAAGCCGTAAGAATCCATAGTGGAACCAGATAGGAATGCTGATACACAAAAGCACTCAGTCGTTATGAGGACGACTTCAAGTACCTAGCCATGACCGTGAGATTTGGAGAGATATTAGATATACATTGTCTACTCTAAACTAATGGTGAGGGGCCGCAACAGGACTTTCAATGCAATTTCGAGTGTCGCAAGAAGTGTCCGAGATAATGGGATCTGCTCTATTGTACCGCATCGAACATACCGGAGTCGTACGTTTAGAAGGCGAGCAGAGATCATTGCCGTATGCCGTCTATGGAATAAAAGCCACACTGTGTTGTGCGATGGCTCTGGCCCGTCGACTCCGTAAAGATTTGACAGCCATACCTGTCGATGTTAGCGAATCGACAAGGAGATTCGGTCTGTCCTTACTTTGCAGCCCACGGAGGGGTGTACAAATGTAGAGATACCGCTACTTCGGTCTCTGACGGGTTGCCGACACGATGCAAACCCAGAGCATCACTGATATATGTAACATCGTCCCTTCCCAGAAGAGTCTCCCGTTTGACCTCCATCCTTTGTTCAAGCTCAGATGGTCGCCGAGGCGCTAGATCTTCTCTCGTAGCAGGCTTCGGCTCGATTGGTTTGGCGCCTGAAGGCCAATCGTACAAAGTCTCCTTAAGTGTACCTGATAAGACCTTCATCAGACAGTGGGCATTCGAGTGACAATGAACAGGTGAAGATTTAGTCGGATTCCATACTAACACGAGGAGGTTGGCATTGCCATTACATTCGTCCACTAGATTCCTTGTGTAAGCTCTGCTAGAATCTCCAAGAGCGAAACGCTCCCACTCGCTATCAACTGATTGATAACATTTCATGGAACGTATCAATGTCTCCAGGTGCTCCTCACTTGTATCTATTCCCGCATCCTGACCTAAGCACTCGCTTATCTGATGTCGCAACGATTCGAAATTCATGCGGAATACCATCTTTGATACAAGGCTATACGAGGACTGGTCGCTCTTTGCAGTATATGAAGAAGTCACTCAAGAGCGTCTGAAGGTTCGATTGTGTATTGGTGTCGATTGTGAATGTTCGTGCCAAATTGTTGACATCAGGATCTGCCGGCTGTCATGATCAGCCGGGTCGCCCGTCCGCCCGATTGCGGGACACGGCAGACAAAATTCGAATCCCTGGCAGGAAATTGCAAACACTGTGTACGGTAAGTTCGGAAACTTAGACCCGGACTTTACCGAGCACCTCTTCAATCTTCTGCATAAGCAATAGCTACGGTTCAAAATACAGCTTCAGCTTATTTTTGCAAAGTTACCCAGCACATCCATTAATCTACACTGCTTGTATGTACACATGCACGTTAGTAACAAGATACACTCATGCGCCAAGCATGCTCTTTGAGTACATGATGGCCAAGCCCACGATTGCTACTGACTAATGTCACCTCCCTTGCTTCTCGTCGAGTTGAGTCAATGTTTCCAAGTGCTTGACAATTTTTGAGGTGTGGGCAAAGGTATGTTGCTCTGCCGCCTGTCACTTAAAGCCGACGCAGGTCGTCCATGTGGCCTCATGCTCAAAGCACTGCCACTTCGCAACTTGGTCGGACTACTACCCTCCGGATTAGAGACCATGCGCCGTGCTACAGGTATCGAAGTTGGCGTGTTCGATGATATCAGTCCACTTCGAAGTTTCGATGGCGTTGTTGGTACAAATGTTGCTCTATTTGGCGCTACTCCTAGTGGCGGTAGTTTTGGACGGGACAAGCGTTGAATAGTCTCTTTCGATGGTGTTGGGGGAGGTAATTGTGGGATTAAGGTAGGTATTTTGTGTGTCGTTGCAGTCTTGTGTGGTGACTTGAGAGGTAAGAATGAAGTCGTTGACCTCCTTTCACCCGCGAGATTCGGCGTATGTGGACGTTTGACCTCAAGTGACAATATGGCTCCTGAGCGTCCATTCGACAAACGAGAGGTAGACCTTCGAGATTTGAGTCCCGGCGAGTCTCCTGGCGAAAGCCCAGATTGTTGCTCAATTACACGTACAGAAGTGCCAGCATTCCATGGAGGTCGAGCGGAATGTACTAGAGGGGATTTAACATCAGAAACATAGCCCAGACGACTTCGACTGCGAGGAGGATCCATCGAGATGTCCTTTCTGAACACGGCTGGTGAAGCAACGGACGACGATTCAAGAGACACCCTTGTTGGTTGGCGCTTCCGTTGAGGTGTGAACAAGCTCAATCGTGTTGCACTCTTCTTGACAGATTCAATGGCAGGTATCCAATGTGCGCCTTCTCTTGACGAGATTTGAGCGCTGTTTTGCTCAGTCTGAGAAAGAGGTCTCAGCTGGTCACCTGTCGTTTTCGTTTTCTGAAGGTTTCGTCCTACTGTATGTACAATGCCTGCGGAGCGGGCACCTTGTATGCGTCGATTCATGTCTGCGATGTCCAGCTTCATCTGCTTCCAGCGAATCATCAAAAGATCGTAACCTCTCAGGATCTCTCCATTTAGCGTCAAACGATCCTGAACTCCACGATGCATGACAGACATGACAGCTGGAATCGCATTTCCGTAGTGTTCAGTCTTGAGGTCGAAATTGCTCATTAGTCGGGCCGCCTCGATACTATGGAACGGTGTCGCTTCCAGGCTCTTAAACGTTCTCTGCAAGGAGTTCATCATTTCTGTGGCCTGTTTGTTGACTTGTCGGAAGACCGCCAACCACTTATCTTCATTCAGTTCGTCTTTCAACCGCTTGAAGTCATCCGTGAGAGACTGGAACCCGGTGCTCAATTGTGCATATCTTGTTCGAAGAGCAATTACGGCGGATGGAAATTGTTCTTGTGCCCTAGCCGCGAATGATTCGAGTCGGGGTGCAAACATGCTAATGCTCGCACGCAACGGGCTCAGCTTGCTTGTCAACTTCATTACAGTCTCGGAAAGTGTTCGTTCCCATTGACTCAAGCCATCGTCACGGACTTTCTTTCCAGGTGTTCCTGTATTCTCGCCTTCAGGCAAGTCCTCTAGTATTGTTGTGAGGACATCTAATTCGACACATGGTACTTGTAGTGCCGTATGTCGTTGTTCCTCCATCATAAATATCATTGCAGCAATGTCCTTCTCTTCCATTTGTACAGCATCCAAGGAGCGTTGACAGTCTATCCAGTCACTGGAGGTGCTTGCATGTAGTGTCAGCACTCGACTCAGTTGCTCGACTTTCCTCCATGTTTCTGACAGATTAGAATTGTGTGTCTTCTCGATTGTCCTTACAAGCTCGTCCCCTGCGATATCACTGCCAAATTTAAGCAAATGCTTCATGTTATGGTCGACATTCTGTAGATAGCCTTGCACACGCCACACAATATCTCTATTCCCGACAGCATATTCAATATCACCTTCTGAATCAAGCTCAGTCAGAACAAAAAGAGCAATTTCCGAGAATTCTGCATATTTGTCACGCATTGACCATAGATGGGATGTCGCAGCCTCATCTGAATCGTTTTGGTCTATCACTGTGGATGCAAATGTGTCCAACTTTGTGATTTGTTGCTGCAGTGGTCCACACGACAAAGCAAGCGCAGAACGATCCAGTGTTCGTGGCTCGCTACAGGCAGAACGAAGCTGATTCTCTGTTGTCGGCCTCGAGCTTGTCACAGAACTTGCGAGCGGTGGTGTGATAGGAGGATTCATTGATTCGTCGCGCGGCCCATTGTCATACTGCGGACCTAAGCCATATGAAGAGAGTTTCGTACCACTTCGGGTCGTATGTAAGCTTGCCAGCGCAGGTAGCAAGGCATTTCGGTTTTTGTATCACCACAGCAATTGTTTGTGTACCGGAGGCGGTGTGGGTATCAACAAGGAATCGCCCGTCGGTACAAACTCGTTGCAGCGCCGGCTCCACACATATTGAGTTCACAATGAACATGCGTGAAGACGGACACACGTATTCCTCCACAGCTACAGCTGTTACTAGGCTTCTGAGTCACGAAACGATCGCACGTTGGCTAGAGCACTATGTATGCGGTATCTATGATATGTTCATTGAATGTGCCGCTACTCGCCTACCTTAATTACTCCCCGTCTTGAGTTTCAAGACAGGTCAAATCGTGACTACTAGCAAATACGGCTTGTAGCAAGTCATGACGTTAGAACTGTACTCGTGGACGGGTGTGCTCGGCACCGATGCTCATTCTTAAGGACCTCCTACACCTCGATGTGGAATTACACACAGCTGTCATTTTACGCATCCGTCTTAGCAGAGATCCAATCAATGCGCAAGCACAATCCATAGCCGAGTACTTCCCAGACGTGAAATCTCCCAAGATTACTTCTTCATACATCAACATCCATAGCATCGCTACCGACAGTTTCAATTGGACTAGGAGAGGAATTAGGATGTCATCGTGTGTGAACAGGACGTGCTTACAGCGTTTCAATCGAGAACTTGTGTATTTGCTCCTTTCCAAGTATTCGAGTAGTTCCCCGTTTGTATCTGTACTTCTCCTCTCGCTGTCCTCTCTCATTGGGTTTCTCATATCCTCGGTATACCTCGGTATTGTCCTTGGTGATTACAGCAACATCTACATTCGACCCTGAACCCAGATCGTTGAAAATTCCAGATTTGATCGCATCTGCTACAAGTTCGACACCCTCTTCCCTGCTCATGTTTGGTTTCCACCGTGTCTCAAAAACCGCCATCGCAGCTAGACTTCCAGAGCCAAGACAAGTATATGGTAACTTATCTGTGGAACCATGGGCATGAATCGACATAAGTTGTGCACCAGTAGGATCGACACCTCCTACGATGAGATAAGCTCCTACATGGCCCTGATACTTAAAGAGATGCTGTTTCAGCAGAGTCATAGCGGTGACTACTCGCGGCTTGCGGTTCATGCTCATACTATGGAGTTCCAATTGACTGGATATCATCGAGGTGACGAATTCGGTGTCTGCTGCGGTTCCTGCTCCTCCGCACCATATGTTGGGAGCAATATAATGAATTTTTTCGCAATTCTTATCAGCAACGATTGGTCCAGCTGTAGCTCGTGTATCTGCACCAAGAATTACACCATCTTTGAATTTGAGTCCAACAATTGTTGTTCCGGTCGACGTGGCCTTGGGTGCCGGCAGTCCGGTTGATTGTAAGAAGGAGTTTCTTATGTGATTATCGAAGTTGAATCCACCAGACATACTTGCGAACCTCCTAGAATCGTTGTTGTTGGAAAAGGTCGCTTCAGAACTTTTGTTATGCTGACTGTCTGACGAATGTGTTGACTCGATAGAGCTTGACTACTAAGCAACTGAAAGCCGCGTAGTGAAGTGGTCGCTATCGTTCTCTGTCGTATAGTGATTCTCAGCCACGACTTTAGCCACATGCCACCACTGCTACTCATGTTCCTCTGCTCTGAATCTGAGACTACTTACTTGGCATTAGTGCCTACATATACATCACTATAGCAACTAGAAATTCATAGTCTCGAGTGTAAATACGTGGTCATCTGTCGCAGATCGCTATTCTTAAGACTGTTAAGGGACTTCAACAAAATCTGGTAAACTCTGTCAGTCCGCACAAGTGTAGATGAGGCAGGACATCGTTTGTTTGTGCTAGCCGGCTGATCTGACTCATCACTTGTCGAAAAGAGTCACAAACTTACCGATGTACAGACCATCTGATCATCAGCGATAATGACGAAAGAAATGTGCTAGGTAATGGATAACATGAGCAACAACCATCTTCTTACTAGTGAAGTCACCAGGGAATGTTGATACTTTATCCTGCTCCCCACGAGATCACTTTTCTAATAACAAGCAGAGCTTGCCATGCGGCCAAGCAAGAGAAACACCTCGATGTAGGTTAGCGGCTTTTCAGCTTGAGACAACACCTTCGGCACAGCTCCAGACATCTTCTTGTCCATTGAAACCTACTTGTCAATTGATCACCGAAGAGGTCACGGCTCACTCGTACGACAACTACTGCGAAATACACGAAATAATTATCAAACTCAAAGAACGATTTGCTTCTGCTAGAGTTCGTTCGACATCGGTGGGACTGTTATATAGACCACTGGGGATCCATAGTTCTTTCCGCTTCCCGGTGTATCACAATCTAGGAGAGTGCAAATAGAGATGACAATCAAGTCTAATGCCATCCCTTCCAAAAGTCAGCACAACGATCCTATCATAAAAAAGTATGCAACGACTATCGATCGGGTGTTGGTGACATTCGAGCAGATCGAAACTTGGCCGGACAATATTGCATTCCTCAACCGTTTGCTCAAAACTATTCAAATGAATCCGACCTTGCCAGTGGTCCGGAAACGAGAAATTGCAATCTGTCTCGCATTTTGTGTGGTTCCACAGCTACCAGCAGGTGTTCAGCAGAAAGCGCTTGAGGTGTACTCTCATATCTTCGCCTCACTAGGTAACCTCGACAAGGATCTAGCGATATTTTTACCAGGATTGATTCCATTGTTGGGATATGCTTCAACACCAGTGAAGGATAACTATATCACAATTCTGTCAACCTTCGTAATTCCCATGCAGCAGAAGTTAAGCGGGTGTCTGACGTCCCTCATACTGTCTTTATTACCAGGTCTTGAAGATGAGCAGGACGAGAGCTGCGCGTCTTGCTTGCAAGTAATGAATGAATTGCAGATGGCACTGAAGAACAACGACCAATTTTGGGCCGCTTTCTGGTACGCAAGTTTGGGAGTCACCGGTACACAAAGAGCAGGAATCTTGACCTATATAAGTCGCTATTTCACCACCCGAACGTCAGGTCAGGTTCAAGCCTTTGACAAATCTGATTTACTACACGAATGCATGGGCAGCAGTGCAACGTGCTTCGTTAAAGCTTTTGCCGCTGGCTTGAGTGATGAGAACGTCCTCATTCAACGAGGATTTTTGGAGCTCCTTGTAGTATACGGTAGTCTGAGCAAGACGGGCCTTCGATCGCTAACGAAGACTCAACGTGTAGAGCTATTGTATGCCGCTGTACAGATAGTGCTGAGGAAGGACGTTGGACTGAATCGCCGACTCTGGGTGTGGTTGACCAATACCACTATGGACAATAAAACTCAGTCGAGGTTCAATGAATTTGCTGCGGACGATCTAGCTGAAGCTTTGTTGCAAGCGATACCTACTGAATCTGTGAAGATGAACAAGATTTGTCTAAGTCTGCTCGATTGGGACGAAATTGGTGGCGCGATCATTCTCAAGGTCTTTCCAAGCATCATTGTTGCGACCAGGCAGAGTCAAGGCAAATCAAATTTTGCAGATATTCTGATCAGTACGAAAGCGCTTGTGGATGCTATCCACTTCGATACCATTTGCGCTTACATGCAAACTCTGTGTTCCGCGCGTGATTTTGTCACTGCACAGTTCATGCTTGATCATTTTCAATTCAATATCGAACGAATGCCTCACAGTCTTCCGAATCTTTTTCTGGAACTCCTATTATCATCACATAATGAGCGTACAGCATTAATTTATGCAGACACATTAAGCCACTTCTTCGATAAAAGTGCTCTTCAGTTGGAAATCCGATTCAAAGGTGTCTCGTCAGACGGCAAGGCTCAAGTGTGTGACGATTCGAAAGATCAGCTAGAAGTTTTCGGGGTATTATGGCTCACAGCTTGTTTCAGTTCGCTGCTCGAAGTGCAGCTCAACTGTGACCTCATATACCGAATCGTGCAACGACGATTGAGACTTGGCCCACTCGACAACAAATCCTGTGTGCAACTCATTTGTTTTGTGGAAGATATGCTCAGGCTTCATGCTTGTAATATATTGTCCTTTCAGCATGTTGAGGGAGTTGTATCAATGCTAGTTTATATTGCCGACAGTTGCAAATCTCAGTTGTGGCATCGTTTTCTAGACCTGTGCATCAAGGTGGCTCATCATTGCTGGTATTTCTTAGGATCTGATAAATTAAGATACGAGATTGCTAGCGTTGCTTGCTTCTCAAGTCTGGCCCGAGTCATCCCTATTGACAGATTTGAAGCCTTTCTATCACTACTCGTAGCGGAAGAGTTACTCACAGGGAATCCGATAGAAAAGTTCGCAGCTCTCTGGACACATTATCGTGCGAAACAGTCGAAAGATCAAGTGCTCAGAAGTAGCTCGATCCTGGTGTTCGACAGTCTTGCTTTTGGTGACGGATTACAACAAAGCTTTATTCTTCGCTGGATGCTCGGTTCATTGACGACTATGAATCACTTACTATATGTGATACTTCAACCAATTTGTGTTGCCGTACCATTGCACGGCGAAGAGCTCACCGTGCTCTCTACGACTTGCGTTATTAGACCTCACCTAGTGGATCACGATCTGGCGACAACAAAATACTTCCTCGAATTGCTACGTGCATGTCTGTCAAAGCTAGGCGGGGAACCTTTGGCCTCGTTGCAGACGCGATTCGGAGCTGACGACTTCGGGATCGAGAGCTCAATTCACGAGCAGCTGCTAAGCGACGTAGAGACCTCAAATATATTCATTGGAGTTGCATCTTGTGCCTTGCAGATTGACCTCAACGATGATCCTATGGCGCAAGTATTTTATGAACACTGTATCCAGATAATAATATTGGTCGCTCAGACAACTGGGGAGAAGTTTGATGGGCTGGAATTAATTCTCCTGCATAAGTTGACTTTAGCTATTGAGAGGAAGCAATACATACTCCAGCAGGTATTCTTGGTGCATTTACATGCACTCTGTCCTGGCACAGCCATTTCCCCAGGTCTAGAAGGACTTTTCGCATCAATTCTATTGCATGGTCTCCCGGGAAGTCGACAGCATCCTGTCCTCCAGGATTTTTTGCGCTATTGCGCTGCACGAGTCGATCTGAACGATAAACGCAACTTGACTATTGTTCTACAGCTTACGGATTGTGTCATCGAGCAGTTGAATCTCAATCTGATAGACATCGATGCAGTACTGAATACTGAATTAGCTCAGGAGACGACAACAGCCCACGAGAACGTGATGTTGTTGTTGAAATCTTTGAATGATTTTGCACTTCCTTTGGCACAGGCAGTTATGAATAATGACCAAGACGACGTATCTACTTCGCAACCACCTTCTTTCCTGACCGGGGTGCTTTTCACCAGGGCCATCAATGCTGAACAGGATGGAAGCACACAGAACATCTTGAATCTAAGTTTGCCACTGAGAAGTATCATCGAGGCAGCAGCCAATGTATGGCTTTGGGCATACCGCAATTCCACATCAGCATATGTGGCAACATCCTACACCGCTCAAAAATTCTTAGCTCGATCCTACACGCTAATGGAGCAGCTTTCGAGAAACGGATCTACTACAGATACGGTAGAAGTCTTACTCGCGGTCTGGTCTGACTCGACGAGCGTGAATCGAATAGGGGTCCAGATATTGTGCCGGACTTTGATTGGAGACCAACTATTGGCCACTATGAGCAGGATCCTGCGGGCGAGCTTATCATCTCAGCACTTTTCGAACAGGAGGATAAGGGAGGAACATGCTTACAGAAATCTAACCTTCCTTTCTGTGCTTCTTCGAGAAACGGACGATCATGAAATCATTAATGCATTACCAGATATTACAGCTTTTATGCGTCACTTTCCGCTGCATCTGCCCATGTCCATCGGTTCTGATGTCATGCTTCTCAGCTTAGCGACCAATGTGTGCGCTAAAATCAATAGGATCGTTTCAGAGTCACTCAAGAAAAATAAACGAGAACTCTGTGACATTCTCATCAGGATCTATACATTGGTCACGACTCACCACGCGATAGAAGACCAGGAGTCAGCGTTAGGCCTAGCTCTGTGCCAGCAAATCCCGTTCTTGCCAGAGACCCTTCGTGATGTTGAAAAAACTGCTACACTTCTCAGCAATATCTTCGTAAATGCAGTGCAACCAGGATTAAGAGTAGACGCCGCACGTTCAATCTCATTACGGGTTCTTGAAAAGATTGTAGAATTACCGAACACAAGAAAAGTTTGGAGACGTGATGTAAGCGAATCACTCTACAGCGAATCATTCTTCCAAGCACCAGGCGAACACGGCGCTATGTGGGCACCAATAATCCAGAAATGGATATCAACAGAGAAAGAGAAGCTAAGCGACCTTCTCGCTAAGCCAAATAGTACGACGCCAGGACAGCTCTTTATATCCTCAGGCGCAGAGCAATTGCAGAGACTCTTGCAAATCAAACGACTCGCGTTCGTGGAAATTGCACTTCCAATGGACTCTGTCTCAGACAAATTAGACACATTCGTTAGTCGAATGCAGGATGCTGTCGACAGTAGTGGTATCTCACATGCCATGGGCCTAATGTTGATGCAGTCTATCATACTCAGAACTTCTCAGGTTCATATTCGTGACCACATTATGAACTTCATTCATTTGTTACAAAGAAGCTTCCTTCTGCTGATCGAGTCAAGCACGAATCCACAACCAGATACTGTATTACTATGCACCACGTTGAGGACACTCGATGTCATGCTATACCTTGGAAATGAGGATTTTCAGTTGTAAGAGACCACTGGCACAACTTTTTGTGCATTGCCTTGCTGATAGCTCCAGACATATATGGACCTTTATTGAATACCTGGCACAAGATGATCAGACTGAGGTTCTTATTGCAGAAGGACAGAGCCTGTCGTCTTGCCTATTTCGCGGCCTTGGGCGAGGTTACGTGGGCCCTCCCTTTCAAACGCTCTTGAGAGCACCAGATGCACTAGAGATGTGCGTTGGTGATTATTTGCGCAACGTTACTCTACTGTACCGCGACTGGAATCTCACGAGTTCCAGACAGCCCAAGGACTATCAACGTGTCCAAGGAGAAATCCTGAGCCAATTGTTCGATGCTGCATAGGTGTTTATAGAGGATCAAAAATTCTTGGCTACACATGTTTTCACAACTTGTGCGAATGCGTCTTGTCTGACAACTCGGCTATCAGCATCTACTCGTGGTGCAAGATAGGATCGGGTGCTGATGATAGTTGAGTGTAGGTATGCAGGTTCATAGCTGCGATTCGGTAGCATTAAGCGCGGGCCAACCTTGGACGCTACTGATCCGTTCAGTGGCTCTGATTAGAGTTCGCCACATCGGGAAAACTCAGCCGTGAGCACACAATCTCGCGCACAATCGCCGCCTTCGTCCCGCAATCAAGTTGCGTTCGCCCGCTACGGGTATCACCAAATCATGCGCCGTACTCAACACTTGCCCGCTCGTGTCGAACCCCAACACAACCTGCCCCCTCATGCTAGCTAGCATCTGCCAGCAGCGTATAATAGCATATCGTCTCCGTACATCCCTTAGCAGCGCTCTCGTCAGGCATTTCTTGTCGCTCCTGGGACTACACTCCTGGAGCGCGGACTGACGGAACTCTTGTTCGGTGAGATTCCTGTCGGTCACAATGTACAAGCATCAGCCCTCAAATCAAAGGTCTGTGCGCGACTCTTGGCAGGTTCTCGAATCAATCCAGACGCGAGAAAATCCGCGAGTTCGGGATGCTGGTACGTCTCGACGTTCGTCTGTGCCGATTACTATCTTCTCGGCATGTGAAAGCTCAGAGGACAACGTAGTGAATCGCGGCATATTACCTGCTCATGTCGGTGGTGTGTTTACGAACCGTGGATATGATGCAATTTCTGCACATGCAGCAAACACGGCTATACACGACACTCAGTCTAGTCAATTGGTGAGTGAGTCTGAGGTGCTGACAAGCTTGGGTTCTGCTCTGGGAGAAGTCCTTGACAGTGTCGACGAAACAACGCAGATACATCAGCAGGCCCGCTCTAATGCTCGTATACAAGACTGGCTTGGTGAGCAATCTGATCTGCACAAAGAGAAGAAACGCAAGTGCTCACAGGAGGAACAGCAGCGCATGAAGAAGCTTACTGAGCGTATCATGCGCGATTTGCTCGGCGTTGACTCTAACGTCCTGGACATTCTTTTTCGGAGCAATACTGCGGTAACTCCTGCGAGCACTGAAAGAGCGGCCGCCCAAATTGAGCTTGGAGTGTGGAAACGCTGGATCGAGCTTGCGAAACGTGATACGGCATCATTAAGCTCATTTGCGAACCGGTCAGGCTCGACGTCCGCTGCATGTCCACCAGCGACCCATGCATCCCGCCGTCCTTCGCTTGAGAGAATACCTTGGGGCGTTCCAGAAGATCCTCAAGACGACGAATACTGGAACGAGAAGATTTCGTTGCCCATGATCTATAGATATCTAAAGTCCTGTTTGACAAAGCAGGACGAGATCGAAAGCCAGCAGACGTCCGACTCGGCGGACAATATCTCACAGCGACTCTCGCCACCGCCAGTGGTCGTTTCTTCACAAACAGAAGCCAGCGAGACTGTCATGGCAGAAAGCACTGGCAAGGCCATGTCCACCATTGGCCCTGTCTCCCCGGCCAGATTACCACTGGCTGGGCTTTCTAGAAATTTCAGACGAGCTCAGCATGACAGGAGTCGTAGCAGGACCTCAAGGTCGTCGTCCTTTCGTACAGCTTCCCATGCTGGCTCCTGTAGCGTTCAGAGTATGCGCAGATCTGTGTTAGGAAGCCACTTCTGGGATTTAGGTTCTCTCGGTGGGGTGTCCATTAGCTCACGAGAGGTAGGTAACTGGTCTATTTATGGATGAGGGTATGTGTGGTTGGATATGGTGGGGAGTATTGGCGAAGTGCATGGTGGAAGACGCCGGGCATATAGATTGAGAGTTGGCAAATGGGTTAAGAGGCGGCATATAGGTCAAGACATGGCACAATAGCTCTAGGACACATGCATATCAGGAAAAGAACTAATTCATACAACAACGAGCATCACACGAGTCTCACCAAAGATCAGTTGAAGCGGCAAGTATGATGCCTTTGTTGTTGCATTCGAATGTCTTCCAAAATCTCGCATGTGAACCTCACGCTGGAGGTTCATCTTGATCCCCCATCTACATGTAAAATCATCAGCCACAACGGCAGTGTCGGCCTCGCCACACAGCTTGAGCGCAAGACGATCTACTACCTCCACAATCTTACACCAACATCCTCTTGTTGCAGCTCTGTCTGTGCTGAACAGGATCGATTCTGCTTCGGTCCTCAGATCCATTGGCTTGGTAGATGCGCTACCATGTAAGATCCGAGGAAGAAGCCAAACGTTTGGCACCTCAAGTTGGTGATTACGTCAGGTTATGGAACATAGAGTTCAGATGGACAGAGTTGCACCAGAATCCCAGTCAATTGGCGTCCATGCGTCATTCTGTGGATCAATTGGCGGATGCTGCTTTCAGAGAACTTGCACTGGTCCCGAAACAAGCCGCATACGAGGCGTTGGAGGCCGCCATCGACTCGAAGGACGTCGCGCGGTATCCGAATTGCCACAAGCTATGGCATCAGGTCCATACAGTGCCCGAATGGGTTGA
Source organism: Taphrina deformans (assembly GCA_005281575.1). Classification (NCBI taxonomy): domain Eukaryota; kingdom Fungi; phylum Ascomycota; class Taphrinomycetes; order Taphrinales; family Taphrinaceae; genus Taphrina; species Taphrina deformans. The sequence continues at coordinate 64,763 of RHGG01000031.1, forward strand.
TTTCGAGCAGATTCGACGAGGTCAGGATGTCTTCTTTCGTTATGCAGGGGCCGCCTTTACCGGCTTGTTGAATGATTCGTTGTTGGGCGGATTTGGTGCGCGGCGAATCAGCGAGGTTCTGGTCCGAACGGGCTCTTTCGGTGTAGAATCAGCTCGTCGACGGTTGTTACAGACGACCCAGTGGATACTGGATGTTATGGACAACCCCGACGCCGTTCGTGTCGGCGCCAAAGGCTGGAAGAATACCATCAGTGTGCGTCTCTTGCACTGCCATGTGCGGCACCGCATCCTTAAGGTCTGCGAGGAGAAGCCGGACTTTTATGATATCGAGGAGAACGGGCTGCCGATCAATGACCTCCATTCTCTGGTCACACTGACATCCTTCTCCTCGACCCTCATAGATCATACGTTTCCGGCCATGTACGTATACCTGACCAAGCGGCAGAGAGATGACTACATAGCTCTATGGCGCTGGCTGGCTTACTTGATTGGCACAGACGACAAGTATTTTGTCGATGCCGACATGGCGCGAGCCTGCCTGGAATCCATCACACTGGCTGAGCTGTGGCCCGATCAGGACGAGGAATCACACACGAGAACACTTTTGCACAACAGCATCTCTGCGATCGCGAACCAACCTCCAAGCAGGATGTCTTATGACTATATCTGTGCTCAGGTGAGATGGCTACACGGGGACGAGTACTCGGACGCCCTTGGGATCCCTCAGGTGACGTACTACGCACGGTTCATCACTGCTGCCAAGGTCTCCTTCTTTCTCGTCATGTCCGGGCTGGGGTACATCGTTCCCGGATTGGACAAGCGACGGATAGAGCGGATCAGACCGATCCTGTACAATATGGTGGTCACTTCCAAGGAGGTCGGCCTGGGAAACCCCGTCGGATTCGAGATGGAATGGGCACCGACCGTTGAGAGTCTGGTCCGTCGTGCCGCACCACTCACCCGGGAGCAGGAGAAGAGTGTGTCCCTCGGGATGGAGAAGCACTACTTTACGGCGCTCTTCTTTGTCCTCTCTGGCGTGGTTGGCACGAGCTATGTAGGCGTACTCGGACTACAGACAATCTATCGTCATCTGGCGCTTCAATGAGGAGAGCAGAGCGCGGTAGTACCTATACAACAGGTATCTCGGGGTGGCAGGCTGTAGCCGAAAGTGGAAATATAAAGAGACTTGATCAGAAGGGTCCATGTGAGTGAGTGAGTACCTTGGTGGTGTGCGCACGGGTCGATCCCTCCATCCGCTACCCACAGAAGTCTCCGGATAAAGGATCTGATTGGCAGACACGGACGAGATCTAGTGGGCACGTGCCATCTGCATGCACAGGCGGTGCGGCAGGCTGAAACCCGGTCTGCGGGAGTGGCTCGGCCAATCACCAGGGTGCCGTCTGATGAAGGGACCCCGTGAACGGTTCCGGTTGGCAGTTGACGGGAGGAAGGCCTGTCCTCTCACACAGATTGTGCCTGGCAAAGTTCTGCTCGAGCTCGTTCTCCCCCGTGGGTGGAGAAGCGCTACGGTACTCAGACAAGATCTGTGCTGTAACCAGGAAGGTGCTCGCTCGGGCAACATCTTCAGCGCTCAAGCCCTTCCTTCCCTCTATCCCTATCCCTGTCCCTATCCCCTTCTCTTCCCAATTCCATCCTGCCTTCTCAACCCAACCGTTCCTCTGCCCTGCTTATCATTCTTTCACCATCCTGTAATCTCGTCCATCACCACCACCACCAGGGTACTCAAGTCTCGTAGTTCTCACCTGCCGACATCACCCACAGAAATCCTGCAACACTCATTGGACCGGTGCTTCATTCCTTTTCGAAGAAAAAAACAGTGAGCACCTTGCTCGTTACGACTCCTCTCTGCAACCACAGTCTCCCTCACCGGGCTCTGCTACAAATACCTGTTCAGGTCCCTTCTCAACCGGATATCCTGACAATTCGGACTTTTTTCCATCGGCAAAAGTAGCCTGTCTGAAATCACAAAGAAGAGCTAATCAATGGACGCTGCAGATATCGGAAGTCTCCGCCTGGATGACGATACGCTGACGCTCGCTCAAAAGATATGCTATCTGAACGGTGTGACATCTGGCGGCGATAATGAGTACGATGGACATATGGGAGTCAGGATCTCTTCCCTCTTTGTCATCCTCGTACTCTCTTCGATGGCCACGTTCTTCCCAGTCATGGCCAGGAGGGTGCGGTGGTTGAGGATTCCACTGTTTGTCTACCTGTTTGTCCGTTACTTTGGTGCTGGCGTCATTGTCGCGACCGCATTCATCCATCTCCTGGACCCCGCCTACTCCGAGATTGGTCCGAATACTTGTGTGGGCCTGACCGGTGGCTGGTCCTCGTACTCCTTCGTGCCCGCAATCGTCCTCGTCACCGTCATGGTCATCTTCTGCATGGATCTGGGAGCCAAGGTGTATGTCGAGCGCAAGTATGGGCTTGGTGACGACCATGCATCGCACAACCCAGAACACCTGATCACTGATCAGCAGGACGGAGTCCACACACACAATGGTCACATTCACGATGCGCATTCCTCAACGGCAGGTGATATCGCCCTGGCGCCGGTCGCCGAGACCGGTCCGGAGAGTACACCGCCCACCGGCCACAGCGACAAGTCCAATGGCGAATATGTAGCCTCCGCAAGCCCGCGCACGTCGAGTGAAGATTACAGCAAAACGGATGAGCTGCAGATCAAGCAGAGTTTCGAACAACAGATTGCCGCCTTTTACATTCTCGAATTTGGTGTCATCTTTCACTCTATCATCATCGGTCTGAATCTCGCAGTATCGGGATGGGACGACTTCAAGGTGCTTTACATCGTCATCATCTTCCACCAGTCGTTCGAGGGCTTGGGAATTGGCGCACGAATGTCCATGATCCCGTTCCCCAGACATCTCAAGATGATGCCGTGGTTGCTCTGTGCCGCCTACGGTCTCACCACTCCCTTGGCCATAGCAATCGGTCTTGGTGTCAGGACCGCTTATAATCCGGAGTCCTTCACAGCTAGTATCGTCTCTGGCGTGCTCGATTCCATCTCGGCTGGTATCCTGATCTATACCGGTCTTGTCGAATTACTGGCTGCAGACTTCCTCTTCAACCCCCAACGGACAAAGAACACCAAGAGGTTGTTGTTCATGCTGGGCAGTGTAGCTCTTGGTGCGGGCCTCATGGCGCTTCTGGGCAAGTGGGCATAGGCAGGCCGGTTCATGCACAAAAAGCTATTCTATCATGTGTTATGGCAAGCGTAGACTCGTAGATTTTAGTCCTTGCACATTGTGTATAGTGATGTGACACTTTCCAGGTGCCGGCGTCCTCGACACAATCACATCCTTTGCGCTGATCCGATCGGTGTGCTGCCTTGGTGGCTGATGCCTGTACGATAAGTCCGACATCCGACTGAGCTCACCTTGTCAACCTCAATGTCGGATGGGTATCCATTTACATTGTAGGACTAGTACGAGTGTAGAGCACGTCTTGTGCAGCTAAGCTCGCTTCATCGCCTGACCTGCAGCCCCAGACATCCATTCCCTCGATCCTTGCGACAGTCCCTTTGCGTCGAACGTCCCCCTTCTTGCCGGTGACAGATCATGTCGACGCAATATGGCGGTGATGAGATTGGCGCGTTGGTTCTCGACCCTGGCACGCACTCGACTCGCGCTGGCTTCGCGGGAGAGGACACGCCAAAGTCCCTGATTCCATCAAACTACGGTGTCGTGTCGGCCACATCGAAGAGATACTATGGCGACGGCACGATCCATGTGCCCCGACCAGGGATGGAGGTTGAGAATTACATGCACGAGGGAGCAGTCAGGGACTTTGACGCGGCGGCCGATGTCTGGTCACATATCTTTGGCGAGCAGCTCAGGACGACAGTGTCAGAGGCACCGCTCATGATCACCGAACCGTCGTGGAATGTGGCCGCGAGCCGCGAGAGGACGATGGAGATTGCGTTTGAGAAGATGAATGTGCCTGCGAGTTACTTGCTGAAGGGCGTCGTGGCCGCTGCGTTTGCCAGTGGCAAGTCCACGGCGCTCGTCATTGATATAGGTCACGGGGTCACGAGCGTGACACCGGTATACGATGGTCTCGTGCTCAAAAGAGGACTGCAGAAGCAAGCCTTTGCCGGTGCGGCCCTGAACGTCCTGGTCGATGAACTCTTCAAGGAACGACACTTGGAACTCCCGCCGCACTTTGCAGTCAAGCAAAAGGGCGCGCCAGAGACGGGCAAGGATGCAGTAGTCAAGATGCCCGAAAAGTTGACAAACAGTTTCTTGTCGGCCGAACGGACGAGAATCGTGGAGGAGTACAAGGAAAGTGTACTGCAGGTCTACGAGGCGACGTATAACGAACTGACGGCTCAACAACGTCCGAGGAGAATCTTTGAATTCCCGACTGGCCGACAGGAGTCCTTCAAGCAAGAAAGGTTCAAGATCCCCGAGGCCCTCTTCACGTCGGATGACAATCACCAGTCACTGCAGGACATGATTGCCAAGGCGGTCAACTCGACCGAGATTGACGTGCGGCCAATCTTGCTGCAGAACATCATCATCACCGGGGGTTCATCTCTGATACCAGGTCTGGAGAGCCGGCTGCAGACTGAACTGCTCCAGATCTTCCAGGGCGCCAAGATCAGGATAACGGCTGCGGGCAACACGGTGGAGAGGAAATGTGCCGGGTGGTTGGGTGGATCCATACTCGCCTCCCTCGGGACCTTTCATCAGTTGTGGATCAGCAAGGCCGAGTGGGAAGAACAGGGCTCGTCGAGGCTGGAGAATGCCACGCGGAGCGAGTTTTTGGAAAAGCGGTGCAAGTAGATGTAGACTTTGCATCATGTCACAAAAAAAATCTGCATATACTGTTTACGGATACAGCGAGTCTGTATAATCTGTGCGTGTACCTGAATTTCTCGTCAGATTTCCTCCGTTTATCGTGAGCATTTCTTACTGGTCGCCCATGATTTAGCATTCACCACAATCGCAGTCAACAACGCGATTCGTTGAATCCATGCAACGATTCTCATGTTCAGTACTGTTGAAAGGGAGATTTCATCCTTCACAAACAGTCAACAAGTATCTCTTGGATCAGATTCTGAAGTGGACCAAGCTAGACATGCCCAGCCATACACAGATGATGGCCCCATCCTAAACTTTTACCCAAACAGGCAGATACAGAGGGGCTCCTCCCTATGTGCATGATGGCAAATGAAGAAATGCATTTCCTGTACGGGTTACGGGTAGATTGTCTCGGCAGATCCGCCATCCGCCATCCAGACATGCATGAAACGCCATTTTCTCTCGCTTGATTCCCGCATCGCCACTGTGCTTCCTCAATCTCCTGACTCTCATCGCACCGAGGCTCGACAGACTCGACGTGGCTGAGATCAAAGACAGAATCAAGGTACGGTCGAGTCGGCCTCCGAGGCGTCAAGGTCGCGTTCACGATGGGTGGCGAGGGCGGCAGGTAAAGGTTCTTTTTTCTTCTTTGGTGAGCCACAGGAGGGGGCGGTAAAGTCGGGGCGGGTCGGGGACACGGCACGACCGTCGTGTCTGAGTGGATGGCGGTGCGGTCGCGGTGCGAGCTTAGGTTGTCTGTCTCGCCGAGGTGTCGTCATGTATCCTGATGAGACGGACCAAACATGCGGTTCCTCTGGTCCTCGTGCGCAGTCGTGATTTAGATGGTCTCATTTGAAAGAGCTCTGGATCCTGCGAGAGGTCGACATGGTGCCCATTGCGCGTGCGACGACATCTGTTGGTGCGATGCTGGGAAGCGCATCAGGACAGCTGTGTAACGGGTACAGTGCGTACTGCAGCAAACGGTACTCGGACATTTCATTCACGGGCGCACACGACTCGGCCTTTGTGAGGACGGCGGCGTTTGATTCGTTGTTTGGGAACCAATTCTACCCCGTCACGACACAGCTGGATTCCGGCATCAGGATGCTGCAGGGTCAGGTCCATTCCTCCTCCTCCTCCGTTTCGACAAACACAAGTTTTCCGTCCGGGATCGAGCTGTGTCATTCGTCGTGCGGGTACCCCGGGTCGGACTTTGGGCCGCTCGAGACGTACTTGAGCGACGTCAGGACGTGGTTGGACCGGAACCCGCGGGAAGTCATCACGATCCTGTGGGTCAATGGCGGGTTCGCACCGACGACATGGGAGTCGGCCTACGCGTCGACGGGACTGTTGCGGTACGTCTACAGGCCCCCGGACAGGCTGGAGGGCGTCCTGACGCTCTCGGACTGGCCGACGCTGCAGGACCTCATCTCGAACGACACGCGGGTCATCAACTTTATCGACACGGGCGCCGACACGACCGCCGTCCCCTGGCTGCTGGACGAGTTTTCCAACGTGTGGGAGACGGGCTACGACGAGACCTCGGCGGATCAGTTCTCGTGCACCCTCGACCGTCCCTACGCGTCCCAACCACAGTCCACCATCCCGGCCTCGCAGAAACTGTACCTCATCAACCACTTTCTCGACTACGAGATTGGCACGACCGGCATCGACGTGCCAAACGTGACGTACGCGAGCATCACCAATTCCGTGTCTGGGCAGGTGGGCAGCCTGAGCGCCCAGGTGAGCGCCTGTACCGCCTCCAACGGCCGGCCACCAAACTTTCTCCTCGTCGACTTTTTCGACCAGGGAAACGGCAGTAGTGTCGCCGCCGCCGCGGTCGCCAACGGGGTCCAGTATCGCGCGCCGGCCCTGTTTCCCGGTGCCTTTCCCGTCCCCGGCTCGGACAACCACACCTCCGCCCTCAACGCAACCTCGAGCAATGCGGCGAGTGTGGGTGTCGCGAGCACCAGTCTGGTACCGACCGCTCAGAGCTCTGGAAGTGGCACGAGGACTCTTTCCGCGACCGTCGCAGTCACGACAACGACTTTTTCGCACGCCGGTGTTACCGTGGCCGCAGCATCGACGTCTATGCCTTCTTCAACTTTATCATCATCAGCAGCAGCAGCAGGGAGAACTTGCGGATCTTCCTTGTCGGTACTCTGTGTGGGCGCCCTCACTTGGCTCATCTTGAGCGGTCACTGATTCGTCCGGCACCTCATGATTGACTGGAGCAGAACCAGGTACTACCGCCATCACTCTCCCCAGTGGTACGGCAGTCCTCGACCTGTACCCACACGACAAGCGCATCGACGGACTCGAATCGGACAAAAGTTCCATGATCCGCCACATTTCGACTTTTTTTTTGGAAAAGTATGCTGGACAATCTCACTCACTCAAAAGGACATCAGTGCGCAGACGGCCATGGCTCGTAAGTGTGATTTTTATTCTCCTAATGTACAGTCATATGCAAATAAACATCATCAACCATCAAATGCCGCCTCGTTGATCTCGATGCCAAAGTTTTCCTTTGCCATCACCTTGAGGTTCTTCTGAATCTCGTCCTCCCAGCCGTCCTGATGGCCCTTCCGGAGCCCGAACCCGGAGAGGACCCAGCGACGGACCTCGAATGCCCAGAATCCAAAGTCCAGTATGCCGACGGTGATGAGGAACCGGAGATGCGACAGGGAATGTTTGATTCGTTGTGGAAAGGTCGCGTTGGGTGATGCGGAAGCGAGTGAGGCGCTAGCCCACTTGGCTGCGATCGATATCCGGTTCACCGGTGAGCCGAGGTTGTGATTGTTGCTCTGGACGATCCGCATGTTGCGGCCGATGAAGAGGAGTTCCTGAGGAATCTTCTCTTGGTCCAGCAGGAAACTCTTTACCTTTTCCTTGATTGCCAATTGTGCGGCATACGCTTCCTCTTTCCTCTCCTTCTCAGTCTGCGGGGTCGGTCTCGCGGCACTCAGGGTGCGGTGAGCATTCGGATCATGACGATATGGTCGCATCAGTGTTGCAGAAGCTAAAAGATCCGGTGCGCCCACGCCCCATTCGCCACTTATGCGACGTATCGTGGCCATGTCATTCAGAAAGAGTGATTTCCAAAACAAGCAGTACTGTTGACGGAACTCTTCGGATTCGGAAATGTACAGGCCGTGATCGATGACTACCATCTGCAATTTACCAGTCTTCGGATTCGGGCGGATGAGGAGGTTGCCTGGATGGGGATCGCAGTGCAAGTAACCAAACTTGAACATTTGCGCGGAAAAGGTGGCCACCATGAGTTCCATCACCGCTTTACTGGAAAAGCCCATCTTTTCAAATTTTTCGTGATCAGTTGCCTTGACTCCGGTTATCCACTCTGCGGTCATGATCCTGCGACTACTATATTCGTCAAAGACCTTGGGGACGTATACCGAATTCCTGAGTTCTGGCTCGTTCACGATGAATTCGCTCATCCTCTTTGAATTGCCAGCTTCGAGCATGAAATTGGTCTCATCTGCCAAGTGCGAGCAGGTATAATTGACGGTAAAGTACATCGGAATGTCAAAGACATACTTTTCGTAGACCCAGACGAGCAATCTGTATGCCCACAGATCCCAATCAACCTGCATCTGAATTTCGGGTTTCTGCACCTTGACTGCAACTTCTTCACCAGTCTTCAGACGTGCTCTGTGTACCTGCGCAATGGATGCTGCGGCCGCAGCATGATGATCGATATGCTCAAATACATCATCTGGATTCTTCCCTAATTCCTTCTCAAATAATGCCTTGACCTCTGACCAGGGCACCTGTGGAGCTTCGTCAAATAGTGTACTGAAAATGCGAGAGTATGGTTCTGGCAGTACAGCACTTTGCATGGCCAAGGTCTGACCGATCTTGATATACAGCCCTCCATTCGCTACAATGACATCGTAGATTCTCTGAGCAGCTCTCTCATGGAGAGCCATGATGCCATCGGCATTTTCAGGGTTAAAATTGAGCTTGTAGTCAACTGCCAGGATCACGCCGGCAACGGCTGTACGCAAAGTGCGCGAGATGCATCGGCCATTCAGACGATCGTAGACTGTGCCTCCAATCAGACCAGTGCCGATGACCGCCAGAGTCTTGACTGGTACCCTTATCCGCCGTGTGGTTTTCGGCAACGGTGGTCGTAGCGTAGAAGGATCAGGCACTATGCGATTCGTAAAAGAATCCGGGGAAGCATATGATCGGCATCTCTTGAAGATGGAGGTACCAAGCGACCTCATCGACCAGGGACCAGCCTCTCAGAAAGAAGAACCTATAGATAGACCTGCTGAAGTGTGTAAAGAATGTCCGACGAGCTGAAGAGAAAAGGGCACAAGACAAGGCAGGACAGATAGACAGACAGACAGTAAGTGATGTAAGCATTCAGTCAGTGAACTTCTTGGCTGCATCCACAGCCTTCCCGCTTCGTGGCTTGTACTTTCCTGTCCAGCGCCCAACCTTCAACAAGTACAACTCAGGATCAAAACTACGTCTCCCCAGCTGCTGTAGCCTTCACAGGCATCGCAATGCATCAGTGATTGAGCATGACGCTGCAGTCCTATGTGTCAGACCGTCTCAATGCGATACTCGGTGCTTCTGAGCGGCACATTGAAGATTTTATTGTAGCATCTGCATCCTCTGCCAAGAGCGCCGACGGACTCGCCGCGAGTCTATCTGCCGTAGGTCTACCTGCAGGGGCAGAGACAAATTCATTCGCAGAGGCATTGTATGAGCGGATTCCTCGAAAACAGGCGACACGCGATGCTGCGTCCGAGAAGCGCAGGAAAGAGGCCGCCGAAGCTGCAAGGGAGCAGACCAGGAAATACAAGTACGAACCTGCTGTAACAGATGAGGTCACCCCGATCAAGGTTGTCGCGCCGAAAAGACGGAACGATGACGAACATCGAGAGCGAAAATCGAAGAGCAAGTCCCTGAAACGACGCAGAAATTCGCAGGATAGGTGGCAGGAGGATGAAGTGACGCAAGAGTCCTATGACTTGGATTACGACAACAACGACCGAGCTAGATCCGTATCAGAAGACCCGGCTGAAAGAGAAGAACGAGAACGATTGAGGGATCAAGAAGAGAGGAGAGCATTAGATGAGAGATTAAAGGCTCGGGAACTCAAGGACACTAAAAATGTCCTGGAGAATCGATCTTCGAAAGAGTTTGCAGACGCCTTTGTCAACCGTCAGCTGGCGGATGATCCTGCGGCCCGTCAAGCTGCAACTCCCGAGTTGAGAGAAAGAGCCAGGCAAGAATACCTGAAGAAGCGACTACCACAACAGATAGCTCTCTTGAAGCAGCGCATCCGTATAGAACAAGAGATTCTTGATGAGGCAGACGATGCTACTTCCGAGGAATTGATCAATTTGCAGACTATGAAAGACACACTTCAAACTTATGAGGATGCACAAAAGATAGATTCTGGCGAGGACGGCTATCAAATGCCATCGGACTACATAACAGAGAAAGGCAAGATTGACCGTGCAAGGAAAGAATCAGCTCTGTATGCCCGGTACCAGGGCGGAAGAGACGACGTCCGTCAAGTCACCGAGCAAGAGGCATGGGAAGATGAACAAACCAGGAAGGCTACTGCAAAGCATGGAGTTCGTGAAAAGATGCTCACGACGGAGGATGACGAATACGAATATGTCTTTGACGACTCCCAACAGATTGATTTTGTCGCAGACATCGCCCAAGCAGGTTCTCACCCTGTGGAAGAGCTCCTGAACGAGAAGAAGAAGAAGGCCAACACGATGAAAGAGATTCGGGAATCATTGCCAATGTTCAAATATAGGGACGATCTACTGGCTGCAATCGAGGAATATCAGATACTTATTGTGGTCGGTGAGACGGGCTCGGGTAAGACGACTCAACTGCCGCAATATCTACACGAGACTGGAGTCACGAAACGAGGCATGGTTGGCTGCACGCAGCCTCGACGTGTTGCCGCCATGAGTGTTGCTGCACGAGTCGCTGAAGAGATGGGTACCAAACTTGGAAACGAGGTTGGCTATTCCGTGCGATTCGAGGATGCCACTTCTGACAAAACAGTAATCAAGTATATGACTGATGGTATGCTGCTGCGGGAGTTTATGACCGATCCGTCCCTGTCAAAGTACTCGGTTTTGATAATTGATGAAGCTCATGAGCGGACGTTGAACACTGATGTGCTGTTTGGACTCGTGAAGGATATAGCGAGATTTAGACCAGATTTCAAGCTACTCATATCGTCCGCAACCATGGATGCCCAGAAATTCAGCGAATACTTTGACGATGCACCAATCTTCAATGTGCCTGGACGAAAGTTTCCGGTCGACATACATTACACTCCACAACCGGAAGCAAACTATTTGCATGCCGCCGTAACGACAATCTTTCAAATTCACACAACTCAGCCGCGCGGGGATATCTTGGTCTTCCTGACAGGCCAAGATGAGATTGATGCAGCAGCAGAAAATCTTCAGGAGACGTGTCGTAAGCTTGGCAATAAAGTCGGCGAGATGATCATCGCACCGATATATGCGAATCTGCCATCAGAGATGCAAGCCAAGATATTTGAGCCAACACCTGCAGGCGCGCGCAAAGTCGTCTTGGCGACAAACATTGCGGAGACAAGCATTACGATTGACGGTGTGGTGTACGTGATCGACCCTGGCTTCAATAAGGAGAATGTCTACAACCCAAAGACGGGCATGTCAAGTCTCGTCATCTCCCCGTGTTCTCGAGCATCAGTCAATCAGCGAGCTGGCCGAGCTGGCCGTAGTGCGCCCGGCAAGTGTTTCCGCCTCTTCACGAAATGGGCCTATTGGAATGAACTCGACGAGTCGACGACTCCGGAGATTCAGAGAACCAACTTGGGCAACGTCGTGCTCCTGCTCAAGAGTATCGGCATAAACGATCTCCTGGAGTTTGACTTTCTCGATCGACCTCCGGCGGAGACCCTGATGCGCTCACTCGAACAGCTCTACGCGCTGGGGGCACTCAACGTGAAGGGCGAACTCACCAAGATTGGTCGTCAGATGGCAGAGTTCCCGACGGACCCAATGTTGGCCAAATCCCTGCTCGCTGCCGCCGAGTACGGGTGCGTGAACGACGTGCTCTCAATCATTGCCATGTTGCAGGAGAGCAGCGCCCTCTTCTACCGGCCAAAGGACAAGCAGTTCCACGCGGACCAGGCGCGCCAGGGGTTCACGAAGCCGGGCGGCGATCACCTGACCCTGCTCAACATCTGGACGCAGTGGGTGGACACCAACTTTAGCTTCCAGTGGGCAAAGGAGAATTTCCTGCAGTACCGCGCCCTGTGTCGCGCGCGGGACGTCCGGGACCAACTCGCCCGGCTCTGCGAGCGGGTCGAGGTCGACGTGTCTGCGGACGACCCCGGGTCCGGCGGCACCGGCACCGGCGGCCTAGACGTGCAAAAGGCACTCACTGCCGGATTCTTCTACAATACTGCCCGCTTGGCCCGGGACGGCCAGAGTTACCGTGGCATCAAGAGCGGACAGACGGTCTACATCCATCCATCCTCCACCCTCTACGATAAAGGCACCAAGTACATCCTCTACTACGAGCTCGTCCTCACCACCAAGGAGTACGTCCGCAGTGTCCTCGAAATCAAGCCCGAGTGGTTGAATGTCGTCGCGCCGCATTTCTTCAGGAAGAGCGATCTCGAGAATCTGGAAAAGAAGGAATCGAGGGGGAAGGGAATGGCGTCGGCGGCAGGACCCACAAAGTGATGGAGTGAATGTCTTATGCATCATATCAATGGCCCTCGCTATCTGCCGTAGTCTACCAATCTGTATATAAATGTACAAAAAAAGTCTCCCTAAAATCTGCCGTGTCGTGCACTGAACGGTTCCTCGTAGTCGTGCGAGTGAGTGCGTGACATGTCAGATTCTCGTGTGGGAGAGTTTGTCGGGTATGGTGCCGGAGACTCTGCACGGGCGGGCCAGTCCAGGGCAGGATCTTGCCTCGCTTGGCGAATTGGATGGTGTGGTTGGGCGAAAGGGGGACTTGGTAGGCGATTTTGTCTCGCGCCTGCAGGGCGATTATTGGAAGCCTGGTTTATATTGTTCGACTTGTTCATGCCAGACCTCTGCCCAATCAGAGGGAATGGCCCACCTTCGTTGAATTCTGCTCGAGAAGCGTTGAGATTCTGTGGTGGTTGTATGAGAGGTGCTCTTGGTCCTCGCGGAATCTGCTGAATCGGGCCAGGCATATATGAGCTATTGTTCATTCCCATGCTGGGTGGGGCGTGCTGTTGAGGTTGAAATTGTTGTCTACGAGGAGGCGATACGCGACCTGAGTGGTAACTTGGGGGATAGTTCATGCCAGCCATTGGTGGCACAGGTGAGCCATCTCCGCTCTGATTGAGAAGTGTGTCGTGGAAGGAGCCATTGGCGGTGGAGAAGATATCGGCTGGTGCGGTCACGGCCGGTTTTGCAAAGTCTGGTCCGGTGTAGTCAGCTGCAGCCTCTTTGTTGGGTGAAGGGAAATCATCCTGCAACCTCTTTTCAGGATCCTCGGTCATCACGCTGCCATCGTCACCAATGACAGCATATGTCGGCTTCTTCAGAGAATCCATCTTGTAGCTTGGCATCGCGGGCAGCCCACCTCCCTTGTGGTAGGAGGTTGATCGAGGCAAGAGCGCGGTCGAGCCACTTTCTGTGTCACCAAAACCGCGATGCTTCTTGCGTGGTCGACAGCAGCAGCATGATAGGCACTGCGCACAGCAGCAAAAGAAAGTGAAGAGAACGAGAAGACCGATGGCAATGATGACGGCAGACGGTATTCGACACCAGTTGCTCTTGACGCAATTCGAGGGCGAAGACCATGCATTCTGGATGGTCGAAAGTATCGAGATGTCTATTGCGCGACGTTCCACCATATGATTCATTGTTTTCCTGGCTGTAGATGATGCACTGTCAAAGATGAAGACTCGGAGATCCAATGCAGCAGGTCTGCGTGACCGGTGAAGCTAGGTCGAGAAGCAGATGATGCAGTCGAGTGGGAATGGTTGCCAGGCGTTCTGGAGGAATGTGCCAAGAGTAGCCGAACAGCCGACCGACCGGGTGAGTGAGTGAGGCTGAGGCTTGTGCGGATCGCTGCCAGAACCTAATTTAGGACGAGCGCGCAGTCTTGGTGCAAATTCCCAGGATTCTGGACGACACTGACGATGGTACAAGAAGATAGTGTTTAGAGCAGGTTGAAGGGAGAAGAAGAGTGTCGAGGGACGAGGAAGGAGGAGAAGTGACGGTTGAATAATCACCTGAGAAGCAGCGATCAACGAAGAAAGGGGAAGGGGAAGGGGGGAGCCTCCACGCTGGAGAATCCAGATCGAGACTCAAGCTGCTGCTGCTGCCAGGGGAAGGGAAAGAGAGAAGACGAAGCAGGGATCTCCACCACCTTCGCTTCCCTGACCCAGAGAAGAAACCCGCAGGGAAGCCAAGGGGAGAAGGCAGCCAGCGATTGCGTGAATTTCCCGTTTCGTCTCCCCAGCACAGATCCACGTGACCTGCTCATTGCCCAGAATAGATCATGTGCGGCTTCATCTGATTGGTTGACCGATATGCAGGATGTCTAGCTTAATCTATCTGATTACCAGATCTGATCAGTGCTCACTACCTATCCAATCACTCTACCATGACTCTGCTCACTTCGACAGACACGCAAATCTACCGCCTGAGAGATATCGCTGAGATTGGAGGTGCCCATGGTGTATAGAATGCACACGTGTATGAGACAGCCATCCAATATGTCTGTAGTCGAAGGTGAATCTATTCTTCTGACGGAATGGCTCGATTCCGGTCTGGCGGAGACCATCTTCCAGACTCTGGCGGAGCAAATCCCCTTCAGAAAGATGAGCAATTTTGGCTCTGATGTTCCCCGTCTTGTGGCTGTCCAGCACGCTCCCTCCAGAGAAGGTGATGTCCCCGTCTATCGACACCCAACAGACGCTTCTCCTCCATCACAGCTGTTCAGCCCCATCATCGCCAACTTGGTCTCGCGCATCAACGCCTTGCTCGGCACCAGTCTCAACCATGCCCTTATTCAACACTATCGCACTGGGGTAGACAACATCTCTGAACACTCTGACAAGACGATCGATATCGTCCCTGGCTCAGTCATCGTCAACGCTTCCTTTGGTGCCCAGAGAACCATGACACTGCGCTGCAAAGCCAATAGGTCAAGTGAGGGCGTTCGTGAGATGAAGGAGAACATTGCCGTACCCCTGCCCCACAACAGTCTCTTCGTCATGACGTTGGAGACAAACGCTGCCTGGACACACGCAATTCGTGCCAACAAAAGGGCAGCTCGAGATCAGAGCGAGGCAGAGTTGTCGTACAACGGGTCTCGAATATCCTTGACACTACGTGAGATTGGCACCTTTATCACCCCAGACGGTCGAATCTATGGTTCCGGTGCCAGAAATCGTTGTCGAAGCGAAGCGTGCCAGATCGATCCTGGCGAATCAGCTTGGGACGAACTGATCCTTGGCTTTGGCAAAGAAAACAAGGGCCGGAGCATCGATTTCGGAGGATACTACGCTAGAGGCAGTGATGCACTCCACTGATTCTCTGATTGTATAGTATTGAATAATGTATATCCTGTATCTTTACGCTGTATGCTAATGTTGAATGCAATTACATATGTATATAGAGTGATTTCGTGTACGTGCATCATGATTGGCAAAAAGTGTTGATACTTTCCCAGGATGCGTCATTCGTCGGTTCATGTCCATGAGGAGACCTCTAGCCTCGATGGCCTCGGGTGGCCATAAAGTATTGCGTAAAGACAGTCTCCTTGCCGGCTCGGAGTCCGCCGGCCTTGTCCTCGTCCGAGACCATGTCCCAGGTCACCCGCTTCTCCTCGCCCCGCTTGCCACGCTCGTCCCGGTCGACGGTGAGCCAGTGGAGACAGAGCCGGAGGAGGGCACTGTTGGCGGTATCCTGGGTGACGGTGTCGGGCTTGGGCATGGCGCTGAGGAACTGGGCGGGCGGTCCGGCCTCGAGGACCTGGCCGAGGGACATGTGCAGCAGTCGGGTGGGCCAGTCGGCGAGGCCGTCAAAGATGTGGGTCGCGTAGACGATGGTGCAGTGCCGGGCCCGGGTCTCCTGCTTGAGGAACTCGAGCAGGTCGGACCGGGCGAGGACGTCGAGGTCCACCGTGACCTCGTCCAGCAGGAGAATCTTCCATTCCCGCATCAGGCCCATGGTCAACTGCACCCGTCTCCGTTCCCCGTCCGACACCCGGTTCATCCGCCAGGTCAGGTCCACGTCCAGGATCCCCAACAGCTGGTCCCTCCGGTCGGGAAAGGAGTCGGCCCCGATCGAGGCCAGCAAATGGGAGACTGAGATGTCGTTCCGGACCACCGGATTGTTGGCCCACTCCGTGCCCAGGTACGTGATCCCTGCCACCTGCTCCCGGAACGGATCGAGACCGTTGATCTTGATGGTGTCGGCCGGTGCGATACGTTTGCCCGCCAGCAACCGCAGCAGCGTCGACTTGCCCGCACCGTTCGCGCCCACCAAGAGCGTTAGACTGCCTGGTTCCAACGAGATGTCAATCTTTGACAGGGACAGTGGCAGGTCCGGTGCATGACTAAAGTTGAGATTCTTGACCTCGATCGATGGTCCCGTCATGTTGACAATATTTCCTATCAAACAACAACAAGAAAACGTCTTTTTTTCTTCTTCACAAAGGGGAGCGCGAGTCGAGGCTTTACGTAACCCGTCATCAGACCATCATGACAAGCTTTCGACATGAACTTTCTTTCGACAGGCGCCAAATTCAATTTGCGGGCCGTCGAAGCACGTTTACACGACACACATGTGAATTCACCACCTGGGCATTTCATCGAGTACCATTCTCACCCAATCCTTGACCCATCCGATATCTAGCGTGAAAGACTCTACATTTGACTAAGGATAACTATCGCATCAACGGACCCCACTAATTATCCTTCTTTTCGGCCTCTTGAATGGCCGCAATCTCCCTCAACGAGGCCCGCTCGGCGTGACCCTGTCCAATCTGCAGCAAGATGACACCAAAGAGGACGGCGGCGATGATGACGTTGGAGGCCGCAATGACACGCAACGTCTCCTCCCGACTGACCTCGCCAAAGGTGCCAAAGGTGACGGTCTGGATGCCTTTGTACAGATTGCTCAGCACCAACATGAAGGAGATGAGGAGGAGGACGAGACTGCCGCCGTCAAAGAGCGTGTTGCTCTGGTTCCCCTTGTGCAGCTTCATGATGTGTCCCGCCACGCCGAGCGCAAAGACAAACGCGATGGTGCCGAGCACGATGTGAGGCAGGTCGTAGAGTAACTTGTAGTGTTGTTCTGCATTGTTGAATGCCGCCGCCGTCGGTTCCTGCCTGAATGCCTCGTCAGCCCGGTCGTGCATGGAGAACGAGACGACCAATTGCCTCGGGGCAAAAGGTCATCGTCGTGTGACGTACCATAGTGTCCGGTGATCCACCACAAAGTTCATCAACAGACATCCCAGCATGAAACTGACGGACGAAAGGACAATCGTCGAGCCTGCCGACGAGTACACCATCTTGACCGATCCGCTCGACTGTCTCGAGCTCGGGACACTCTACTTCTAGACAAGAAGGGTTCGACAAGTGCGTCGGAAGGCCGATTGCGGTCGAGCGAGTACCGTGCCATGGCCGACGTCCATATCGACGGTATCGCAGCAGTCACGTGACTCTGAGCGGTCCGAAATGAAACCTTATGTCTTCTGAGCTCCAACCATGGATCCTTCCGCGTTAACTCTGGACTTGTATGTCTCAGGCGTGAGACATTACTAGCTTAAGGTTTTGACCAGCCTGACATTGCCGTGTCTCACTCTGCCATGGGCCATCACTCTGGCGATCGCCAATCCCTCGGGGTCTTTCACACGAGAGAGTTCTCTCGCGTCTATTCGTTTGGAATGCATGAAATTGTACCGTATTATTCAACTGTAGTACCAAATACCCGCCACTATACCAAATTTACTATATTGAATCATCGCCCATGCTAAAGTCATGTCCTGTGCTATTGTTACAAGTTTATTTTTGATTGTTGCTACACCATCAACCTCGGTGCCCTCATGTTGTGGTCGTGATTGAGCCAATCGGTCGAGGCGTCGTTACCGTCGCCATCACCGTCACCTGATCGGAGACTGTCGCAGCCGGGGGAGGAAGGGGCGGGAGTGGCGAGTGCGGTCTGCGACAACGCGACCGTGCCGTCCTCGGCGTCAAAGGGCGACTGTGGTTCCTTGGGCGAGTAGACGGGCAGGGTGGCCACCGAGTCTGTCCGGCTGCGTCGGCCCGTCTCGTCCGAGTAGATTTCCTCGTAGTACGGCGGGATGTCGTCGCAGCTCGCGGATCCCTCAAACAGCGTCACCGGAATGTTGACCACAATCTCCTTCACGTCCGGGTTGCAGAACCGGATCCTGATGCGCAACTTGTGGGCGATGGCCAGCAGGGGCGAGACGTAGCGGGGGTGGAGTTCGTGGCCGGTGACGGGAAACTCGAGTGACAGTGTGCTCAGGGTCGCGCAATTCTCCGTGAGCTCGTGGCCCGGATTATCCGGCGGCGGAAAGGTTGTCGAGATGGTCGGCATCGGGAACTTTCGTTTCGTGAAGCCGGTGCCCCTGACGAACTGCATGCCCAGGAACGGGAGAAACTGAGACGTCTGACCGGTGGCGGAGGACGAGCCCGGGAGGGTGTGCCAGGGACTGTCGTCCGCGAGGTCCATCGAGGAGGCCTCTTCCTGGACAATGTCCACCTTGCACGAATGCAACTGTTCGAAGGACTTGACGCGCATCGAGACCTTCAGACGCCCGTTGATCCGCGCGAACCGGGTCGTCTTGATCGCCAGGGAAGTCGCCGCAGACCTGCGCTCGCCGCTCCAGTATCGAAGCGCATTCAGAGTCGATGGCGCCTCGCGGATCAGGATCAGGTCCTGCACGGCAGTCTTGGCGAACTTTTTAAAGTTGAAGGGCAGGTAGCCCAAGGAGGGATGGCTCATCTGCGCAATGATCCGGTGCGTGACCCGATTCGAGGTGGAGGTGAAAGTGGCCGGCAACCACGAAGGGACCGCAAAGGTCGCCCTGAAGGTGTGCGAGCCGACGGGCAAGGTATGGGGCAGTCCGCCCGATGCGTGCCCGAGGATCGTCACCTCCTGCGTGAAGAGTTCGATCGAACTGGCCTGCGACTCTTCCTGATCCTGCAGAAATTGTTGCGAGCTGAAGGAGGCCTTCAACAGACCGACCTTGATGGTCCTGTTGACCTTGACCACGACGGTGGCCGACACCTCTAATTCATGGCAGACATGCCTCTCGTCCTCGTCAATCTCGCCCGACTGTCGAGAGGCGGAGATGGAGTCGTACGGCAGAGAGAGCGAGGGCCGATCGAGCACGACCGAGAGTGAGCAGCTCATGTGGTTCGTGAGGTGGGTATGCTTTCAACGGCCGGCGTTGACTGAGAAGTGTCGTAGAATTGGGAAGAGGCCATCCGGCGGGAGAGATGCAGATATATATCTATCTGTCCATGGCCGGCCACGAGACCCTCGCGGACGGAGGAAGGGCATCATTGGAAGATGGCCTGGCAGGAAATCCCCTTAAAAGTGCGGTGGTTGCAGCGGGAAGGGCTGATGGAGATTTGGAAGGCTGGGCGTTGAATTAAGTTGTGCGCCTTCCCTCACCCTTCATGCACCTCTTATTCACTTCATCCATCACTTGACCGCTTCCACCGCCTGCAGCGCACAAAACTTCCTGCCCGATGCTTCTGACGCCTTGCATCTCATGTCCCCCCTTCCGCCCGTCCGTCCGCCCCGATTGTCCATCCGTTCACATCTGACCACCCGCCCATCGACCAGCCTTCTCCCGGTGGTCCTCGCATGGACGTGCACGGCCGGCCATACGCAGGGCCGTGGTCCCGTGGGCAGGAGATTGGCAACTTAACTTTATGGACGGGGCGTGGTGGGATGGGCACATGTGAGACCTGAGGGCCGCCTGTGGAAGGAGGACAAAAGTTACGAGGATGGGAGACACAAACTTTGCCATCAGCTCCCAGCAGATGCTGACTGACGCTTCCCCTGCTCCGATTGGCCAGATCGTGTCTTGCACGTGCATCACCAATGCTGTATCGCTGCATCGAGTAATACCTGCCGAGAGTTTCCCGATGAGGCAAGTCATCCCGTCGACATGTGAGAAACGCGCCGACGTGTCCTTCACGTGAAAGATCGCTTGAGCCTCTCTGCAGATACGATGAATCTCATGGAAAGTTGTTGGATGCTGCCAGAATGTGACAAAAGTACATCTACAGACACTTCCATGCCGGTATAGCAGTCCAGACAGAAGTCAAGAGAGCACCAAAGGTTCCTCACCACCGACCAACCAAGCTCGTGCATGCAGTGATCGTTTCCCATCTGATGCACCTCCACGTCCGTCTCCTCACACTCCTTTTCCTGGTGTTTGTCTGTTGCGTCTGGGCAGCGACAGATTACTACGGCACGCTTGGCCTCAAGAAGAAGGACAAGCCATCGGAGCGGGAGATCAAGAAGGCATACAGGGCACTCTCCAAGAAATGGCATCCCGATCGCAACCCGGGCGACGAAAAGGCAAAGGACAGGTTCGTCCAGATTGCGGAGGCCTACGAGGTCCTCAGCGACAAGAAGAAGCGGGCGACGTATGACAGGTACGGGGAGGAGGGACTGAAGCGTGAGGCCGGGGGTGGTCAGGCCCATCACGACCCCTTTGACATCTTCTCCCAGTTCTTTGGCGGCGGTCGCGGTCACCAGGTCCGTCGTGGCCCGAACCTGGAGAGCGCGATCGAGCTTGACCTCGAACAGATCTACACGGGTGCCTCCTTCAACATTCAGGTGGACAAGCAGATTGTCTGCGAGGAATGCGACGGGTCAGGCAGCGACCCGGCCCACGAACTCGCGACCTGCGACCTCTGTCACGGCCAGGGCGCCCGCATCGTCCGACACCAGCTCGCCCCCGGCATGTTCCAGCAGGTCCAGGTCCAGTGCGAAAAGTGCGGCGGACAGGGCCGCATGGTGACCCACCTCTGCAAAAAGTGCGGGGGGAAAAAGGTCGCGCGGGCGATGGAGTCCTTCACCGTCGAGGTACCCCCCGGCTTCCCCCGCGACCGACAGGTCGTCTTTGAGGGCGAGGCCGAGGAGACCCCCGGTGTCGAGACCGGCGACCTCATCATCACCGTCCGCGAGAAGGAGACCAACGGCAAGGGATGGCACAGGCGCGGCGTCGACCTCTACCGCACCGAGGCCCTCGGACTCCACGAGGCCCTCCTCGGTGGATTCAAGCGCGACATTGTCCGCCTCGACGGCACCCTCCTCACCCTCCGCAAGCAGGACGGCGAGACCACCCAGCCCAACCAAGTGGACGTCCTCGAGGGCGAGGGCATGCCGGCCTGGAACGAGGAGCACGGGCATGCCGCGTCCTCCAAGGGACACGCATTCATCGAGTGGGTCCTCGTCCTGCCCGAACTCTCAAAGACCTCCAAGGTCAGGGCGGAACTCAAGGCTGTCCTCGACAAGACCCGGGGCAAGGACGAGTTGTGAGCTGCTCTGCGCAAATGTATATAGATAGATGACGACACTTGGAGATGATTACTAGACAGAACCCTGATTTATGCATGATGCCAAATACACGATCAGGAATCGTGTGTGGAATGCCTAAAAAAATGCCAAAATTTATGTACAGTAGTGTCGCTTTGCCCTTCGCCACGATTCATCATTGTCTGCCTACGCTCTTGATCATAAATTTCATAACGTCTCTCCTTGCGACACGCTCAGAAACGCGCCCTTGCAGCACCAATCACTGTCCCATTTATCTTCCTTGTCCCGTTGCTCGCCTTTGCTCTCGAGTGTGGTGCATGTGTCTTTGATTTGTGCTTGTGTCCGTGTGTGCTCTTGCTCGGAAACGACTTTCGTTTGTCCTTTGCCACTGGATCAATGGTGCGTCGTTGCTCCACGCCCGCGAAGTGGGTTGGTGCTCGACTCGGCTCCGGCTCTTCCGAGAAGTAGTCCTCCTCGTCATCACTGCGTTCTTGGAAATATGGGTCTTGATAGTCTGGCTTGCGACTACTTTTGCTGGACCTCCTGCTTTCCCGTGTTGCAGAGCCACTCCTCAGGCCCTCCAGAGGCTGTGTCTGCGGTACGGCCTTGATGCTGGAAATGGATTCTTGCATGTCGAGGTCTAGTGGGCCCAATGCATCGATTTCTTCTTGGAATTTGTTGGTCACCTGGAGAAGCAGGAAGCCATGAGCTTCAGCAACATCTCTCCGAATGTCCGGAATGTTAAGTAATTCCGAGATACTCACTGGAAGTTGTACTGCGATATCCTGGAGTACTTGATCGGAAAACGTAGACTCTAGACGTCGATGACCCTGCTTGATCTGTATAGTATTTCTCACTTGTTTGAGCTCGGCCCAACACCGAGCAATCCTATCGAGATCAAGCGGAGTGAATGTACGTTTGTACATCTTCTCCATCATCTCCCCATGGCTGTCTCGTTCTCGTCTCAACTTTTGGACTGGTGGCAGCATAGACCCATCTTTCGTCGTGGTTGTCTTCTTTGGCTGATGGCGGTAGTTCTGAAGGTCTGCCGGCCAGGCTGGCGCTGGACCTGAGGTAATGTCCACAAAGTTGTGACTCGTCACATCGAAATCGTCATCAACGATAAAATCGTCAATGTCTTCGCCACGACTTTGCCGCGAGTTCGTTCGGGATATGCCAGGCTTTTTACTGCGAGGACTCTGGATTTTTAACGTGATAGACATCTTTCCAGCCAGAACCATGTTCGCCTTTGGCCCAGGTACGCAATAAGTCGTTGTGAAACCCATGGCATTAGGAACATGTTTGTCACTCAGAATACCGACAGCAACCAGATGTTGGAACAATTTTGTGGTGTTCGCAATATCCCAGCGACTATCAGACTTCAAACCTTCGAACCCATCTACTTGGTCCCATCCTTTCTCTGTTATACGAGCGGCTCTGCTTCCTCGTGCGATGGAGACCAAGTCATTTAAGGTAGCACGTTTATCTTTTTCAGTGTCACCAGCAGCCATGATGGCACGAATAATGCGAGCACCGATCTTACCAGCAGTAGTGACGTCTTGATCAGTGTATACTTCTCCACTCTGACAATTATCGCAGGTACGATGGCAGTCTTTTACGTCAAAAGGTTCATTAAAGAAACCCAAGACCTGTGCTCGCCTACAGTCTGCCTTGTTGTCGGCGTAGTCGACTACTCTCTGTATTCCCTCTTTTTGAACCTTCTTTTGAGCAGGAGATATCTGTTGACCTTCAGACTCCCCTCTATCGATCATCTTCTCAAGACTGACTTTATCTGCGAATGCCCAGAAGAGATAACAATCAGCGCGACGACCGTCTCTTCCAGCACGACCTGTCTCTTGATAATAACCTTCGAGTGATTTTGGCAAGCTTGTGTGTATGATGAAGCGCACGTCTGACTTGTCGATGCCCATACCAAATGCAATGGTTGCTACAATGACTTGAATCGTGCCAGCTTGCCAGAGGCGCTGAATATCTGCCCGCTCATCCTTTTTCATGCCCGCATGATAGAATCCTGCTCGTCGGCCTAATTGATGCGCCATAGCCTCGCACTTCGCTCTCGACAGACAATAGATGATCCCTATCTGACCTTTGTGAGTCTTGTCAAGCAAGTCCTTTATTTTGTCATTGCTGCCTTTCGTGCGTGGGTAGACGAAGTAGTGTAAATTCGGTCGATTGAAGCTCTGTTTGAAGCAAGCTGGATTTTTTAACCCCAAGTGACTTTTGACATCCACTTGTACTTTGTCATTGGCTGTCGCCGTTAATGCAATCACAGGCACACCATCGTACTCCTTTCGAAAATCACCCAGCTTCTTATAGTCTGGTCTGAAGTCGTGGCCCCATTGAGAGACACAATGAGCTTCGTCGATGACGATTCTCGCCAAGGAATCACGCTCCCACAACTGCTTGAATATCTTGTTGATGGCATCACTTTTCGCAAGCATCTCTGGCGCAACATAAATACAATCAATGTCACCCCGGATCAATTGCCGCATAATCTCGCCACGTTCTGTGATAGTTTTGTCGGAATTGAATGACGCAGCTCGGATGTTTAATGCTTCTAGATGATCGACCTGATCTTGCATAAGGGAGACCAACGGAGAAACGACGACAGTGACTCCACGAGTTGTGCCGCTGCGAATGATACTAGGGAGTTGGTAACATAGACTCTTACCTCCTCCAGTCGGCATTAAGACAAATGCGTCTTGGCCGGATAAAGTGGCATTGATTGCTTCCAGTTGATTAGAGCGAAAATACCGCAACTTGAAAACTTCATTCATTGCCTTGACCACATCCTGTGACCAAGCATGATTCATGCCTGGCAATGACATAAGATCGACCGGTCGTGCCGTTGGTCTCGCCACGCGTGGTGCTATCTGCGTTTGTGCAATCCTTTGCGTTGCGACAGGTCGGGACGCGACTTGAACCTGTGTAGGAGATGCAGATACAAAATTGGTAGGCACCCGCCTCGCATTGTCCTTCCATGCTTGCCGGTCATCGACGAACAAATCAGAAGAAGTTGACTGTGATTGCAGTCCCTGCGTTGGCTTCATGAATGTGTCTAGCGGCCCTGTCCGATTACTGGTTATCATCTTCGATCTTTGGGAGGAATTCGATGTTCTAGCGTCCGTTGTAAGGTGTGGTTCTTCTTGCATCATTCTGCAATTCTGGCGCTGATTACTCAGTTCTTCGTATCGAGCACGCTGTGCCTCGACATTAGTTTCTGCCGCATAATCGATCTCGTCTGAGAAGTCATCCTCATCAAAGTCAACAGCAAAAGCCATATTATTTGTAGTCTCTTCTTCATCATCACTGATAAGCTCAATCACCTGCTTGTCTGTCTTTCTGGTATGTAGCATTGCAGTAGTCTGTTTCATTGTAGACGGTAAAGAGTGTCCTAATTCTCGATTTGGACTGCCATTGTTTGAGGCTCCAGTAGACACAGCGAACACGTCGACGTTCGGTTGACGAACCGCTTGATGGCCACTATTGTTAAAGAGCTGTCTGCCGACCTGAAAAGATCTGTTTGTTCTCGAAAAGTCAACAGGATCTTGCGCCAGCTGGTTGTGCTCGTTGAGTTTTCCAGTGACCAAGCGAGTACTACGTGGAGGCGAGAGTGGCAATTTGGCTGCTTGTGGCGGTACACTCGAACTTGATGCTGCTCGAGAATTATGGGGGTTTTCGTCCAACATTTTGAGGTTTTCCGTCAGTAATTGTACTTCTCGTTTGGTCTGCTCGGACGGCATGACTCCAGCCATCACTTGTGAGAGCATACTGTGTTGTAAATTCTCGAGTTTCCTCTGCAAAGATGTCCTATCAACGACCAATGTGGAGAGCTGTACTTGAATTTGATCTCGGCGAGTCTTGTTCGCTTTGGCTTGGTCACAATGAGGACCTCGAAATTCGTCTTCAACGATTTCAGTCATCTCAGCTTTTAAATGCATATGTTCTGCCTTCAGTCTTTCGACCAATTCTGCATCGCTGTGATTGTGAGAATTGTCTACGCTAGCAATTGTACGCGGCTGGCGCTGAGCGGACACTGGTGTAGCTATGTAAGGTGGGTGGCTGATGCTTGCGAGTGGCGGTCGACCAGAGTCAATGGAAGTCCCACAATTGTCGAATCGATTAGTGTTTGGTGTATCCTCGCGCACATCCTGAGATGATTTCGTGTTCGCATCGCGATGGTGTTCAATCTCTCTAGCAAGTTTGGTAGGGGAACAGGACTCTCGATTTGCCGGTGAATTTAGTACGATAGCATAGTCGCTCTTTGATGGACAGCTTTCCTTAAAATATGGGGATTTAGCCTGTTGTTGTATGTTTGAACCATCCTGTATTGATACGTTCGCTTCCTCCAAAAGGTTCATATACACAGCTTCGTCCATATGCTCATCTTCAAAGAATTCCTCGTCATCCTTGTCGGAATCATGAATTTCGTTAATGTTCCGACGCTTTGGAGGAGCTTTTGGTTTTCTAGGGGACGTTGGTGGTCGCTTCGTTTGCGGCAACGAAATGGAGATTGTAGAAGACCCACTAGAAGCAGAAAGGTCGACTGTAGTCATCTGACTAGCTCGAGGATCGTCCATTGCTGGAGTAATGTAAGTCGGAGCTGTCGTTGAGCTCGGCAAGTCTGTCATTCTCTTCTTCTTCGCTGTGGCTGAACTCCCCAGTGATAAGGGTGCGGTCTGTGTTGAGCTGGGCGCATGCTTCGAGCGGACAGTAAGCAAGGAAGGCATGCCTCTTACAGTGAAGCAAGCTGGCAGTGGCTCACTGGCGTCTATGTGCCCGAATGCAGGGTTCCTTGTGCAGTTAGCAAGAATATATCATGGCCATGTGTTCGCATACGTTGACACTCGGGAAGCAGAGTCACATTTCCAAGCTTGTGACCTCCGGAGCCATTCGAGCTGTTCAGCTAGGTTTTCCAGCATGAAGACATTGACCTCAGCTACTTTTGTGATGAGCAGCGCGGTCAGTCGCGCTTTGAAGTCATTTGCACGAGGGAAGTGGAGGCGACTTTTTCGTGTCGTTTGGTTGTTGCCGCCACGGCCGCATAAATGTTCCCGTGATCAGGAATTGATCGTTTCCAGAGTCAAGACACCAGCAGCTGCTGCTTGAGCTGCCCTCCTGAGACCTGACTTCCCCAGCTCACGTCTATGCCTTCTGGCATCATATGCTTGCACGCACGAAAGATCGAGGAAGGAAAGAATGATTTCTACAAGACATTATCAAATAATCAATTTACAAACACCAGAACTTGGACGTGGCAACATCACTATACTATTGACACGAGCTTACGTGGTCCATCATGTCATTTGCCAGAAGCCGATAGACTTTAGGGCCTGTTTGGAACTGCCAGACAAGCCGCGATGACACACGCTGCTACAGTCGTGGCTACGATATAAGTCTCCAGCCACCTCTTGCGCTGGATAGCCTTGATTGCAGGATCCTCAATCACCTTTTCCTTCTCGAAAACTTTGGATTTGGGCAATAAGGATTGCTTGATACTCTTGTAGTTGATGCCTCCGATAGTGTTCGTGTCCCCGAAGTCAATGTCGGCAGTTCCGAGATTGAATGACTTATCGTCAGAAAGAAGCTCCCATGGATAGAGTTGTCTGGCTGCACGCCCATACACTTGAAAACAAAGGTCTTTTGTGGCCGAATAGAATTGCATGCATCCGAACCAGGTGAAAGGAATGCCGAAGCATCGCCACCCACGACCAGCCTTCAAGAGGATACAGAGGAGATACACCATAAGTCCGAGCATGAAATCAGTTGCGCCAATACATAACCAGAAAACTTTCTTTTCATGATTGATGTTGCTGGCGGCTAATTTCGAGAACTCAGGAAATGATGATTTTTGCATGGTCGTAAAGACGTGCTGTTTTGCCTCCTCAAACAGGGCAGGATGTGTCGTCTTCTTGGCTTCGTCTCGAATACGTTTTTGTATAGCACCAGTTACGTTGAGCTCTGCTGGTGCTCCAGGTAAAAAGAAAGCTGATATGACTCTGTCGATCTCAGCCCGGAATGGTTGATCCTCGGGCTCGAATTGGGCGACCTCCTCGGCCGTGGTAGGTTCTTGCTCGTTGAGTGTATCAAGTTGATTTGCTCCACGACCGCGGGTCACGGTAGCATTGCCAATGATTGGAGGTGCAACAAATGGTTGTTCTCCGCGTGTTCTCTCCTTTTCAGCCATGTCGGAATTCTGAAAAGAAAGATCCGGGGAAGCATCATTGGACGTCGTCTTTAACTCCGTTGTTGAATTGTTCTCAACAACGGTCGATAGAGAGCTGGATGCCGTCGTACGCCTTGAACTCTGGGAATCCGATCGGCCTCTTAGAGACGGTGTCGCCACGGCCCTTCGAGGCGGTGGTCGAGGCGCCTTATTCTGCTGTTCATCCGCCAGCCGACTGAAACGTCTCTCATAGGACAGGACCCAGTTATAGAACTGTAAGTTTTCGGCCGAGTGTTCTTTATATACTAGGTAATCCTGGAACTCTTTCAAAGAACATGGGGGACAAGTCTAAATAAGTCAGTCACCACAGCAACGCTTGGGGAGTCTTAGAGACTGACCTGGTCACCAAGAATCGCAGTGAGGGACAAATCCGTTGGTTTTCGCGCTTCGAGGTCTTTTCGATTGTTGGACGTTTTCTCCATCGCGCTACGTCGAGGCTACAAAAAATTGTATCGGCGCAAGTAGCGTTCAACACTTGGGATTGATCAGCTGGCAATTCCTGCAAGACAATGTAGCGCTTGAACAAAGTTCTGCGTCTGATTCTTCTCCATGTAGGCGAAGAGCAGAGCCGCGGCACCAGGATGACTGTGCAGATGGGGCAAGGGACGCCCGCAGCGGCAACCTTGGAACGGTGAAGTTCGTTACACAGGGAATCCGCACAGAGCCGATGCCCAAGCCCATGAGTGCTATTTCATCTAGGGGACGGCGGGTACGTGTTTCCGCACTGGGAAAGTGAGGCAAAGCAGATCTGATTGGTTGGGCTTGTCAAATGCGGGTACCCTTACCCGTCAAGGCAACTGCACGGTTCCAGCCACGAAAATAGGTAAGGTCCTAGAGTTCTACAGCCAAGCAACGAGCCCCGCCAAGTCGATGCAAAAGGCAATAGAACGCCATGAATCTCGACATCTCACTGTTGTGAAGCATACTCGCCTTGCGACCACACTTTCCCTCTCGCAGACATTTCTTGGCAAGGAAGTTCAGGTTGTGCTCCGTCATTCGCTAGATTACCCCACAAGTACTATCACCATGCAATTCAAGCACGCGAGTGACACCTTGATTTACAGTGGTGGGGACAACGTGATTCGATCTACGGCAAATTCGGAATGGATCAACAATAACGAAAGAGTGCTTATTGATTGAAATTTTGCCGATAGGTTGAGTATTGAACGAAAGAAAGGGTGCCGTGAAGCTATGCATATGCTAATTCTGGACTAATGGCACATATTTGCGGCAATTCGCTGTGCTAGGACGTTTTCGTGCTCAATGACATTTTGATGTTCATGGCGGCCAGTTCCGCACTCAGGTACCGAAAGACGAAGGGGATGGCCACTTTGGCGACGTGATCACCTCCCGTGTACTTTCGATCGTTCAGCTGCCATACCTCGTCACCATACTCCAGCCCGTTTGCCTTCTTTGCACAATTGAGACACTTTGCGGACGACTCGCCGTCTTCGGCGGCAGTGACTTGCAGAATCGAGAGGATCGAGCCACATGTGCGACAGACCCAACTGAGGTCGTAATCCGAACAGTTATTGAGACGATCTTGGAGGATGAAGGCTGTCCCATGGGCAATGATGGAGTCGCGCTCCATCTCACCGAACCGGATACCACCACCCCTCTTTCGTCCCTTGACGGGCTGATGCGTCAAGGGGTTGACTGGTCCCGTGGTACGCACTTGGACCTTGTCGCTCACCATGTGCCTGAGCCTCTGATAGTAGACGCACCCGATATATATGTCGGCCTTGAACTCTTGTCCAGTCACGCCGGAGTACATGGGCTCGTTCCCGTGGTAATTGAATCCTTGCTGGGCCAACTGTTCACCGAAAAAGTCAGCGGCCGTCGCCTGTTCCGTGTATGTGAATGGTGTCGCGTCCTGAGCATGTCCTCTCAGGGCACCTGCTTTCCCGGCAATGGACTCCACAAACATGCCAATCGTCATTCGTGACGGGAAAGCGTGAGGGTTGATGATGACATCGGGTTGCATCCCACTCTCGCTGAACGGCATATCGATCGACGGCCATTTTTGCGAACAAACTCCCTTCTGGCCATGTCGAGACGAGAACTTGTCTCCGATGATTGGTGAACGGGTGACCCGCAATTGGTACTGCACCTTTTGGCACTCTGAATCGCCAGCGTCATTTCCCAGGATCCGCACTTCATCCACTATCGCCGTCTCTGATCCGTGATACTCTACTACTGTGCACTTGCCGGTGATGTCATCGTAGTACGCTGCCATAGGGTCTCCATCCGTCAACTTTGCTCCGATGAATGCGAAACCGTCATCGTCGAGGTGAGTCTCACACCGTCTGGGCCTGGGGAAATTACCGAAGCCGAAGTGGAGGTGATTCGATTCACCTTTGCGCATCTTGTCCTTGAGATCGACCTTTTCACTCTTGTAGATAGTGCCGTACCCGAATCCGCGTTCATGTGAACTTTTGTTCAGAATCATTGCGTCCTCCATGTCATACCCGGTATAGGAAATCACGGCCACGATTGCATTGGTACCATTGGGGAAGTTATCTATGCCGTATGTATCGTGGAGGGCAGGCCGAACGATTGGAGTCTGACCCGTTTGAATGCGATAGAGTTTATTGTCGGTCCGATGCCTGAGAGCTGTCGCTGGTGTGCCCATGGTCTGCTTGCCCATTTGGCATTGGTACATGTTACGAGGACTCTGATTGAAGTCAGAGAAAGGTGTCAAGTTAGTGACGATAGACAACATATTGGTTGGGGCGTGCTCAATATGAGTGGTGACTTTGTCTATGATTTCATCCGGCATACAGGCAATGTCCATGTAGACCTGCTCGAAAGATCCGACACAATCTTCATCTTTTCGTTTCTTTTGTTGACCGGAAGCATCAACCTTGTGTAGGTATTTCACTGGTCTCATCATCCTCGCGATTCCGCCAAATATGTATATACCAGGATATTGGCCACCTTTGGAAGGAGGTACTAGTCCAATCTCGAGGTCGAGCGGAATGTGATAGTTCTGCAACTGATCAAAGTTGTCCTTTGCCTCAAGTTCCTTGCTCTTGATCTTCCTAGTAACCTTCCATTTTCGAAGATCTTTGGCGATAGCAGCGGCCAATTTGTGTGTACACGAGCCGATAATGCGGCCGTCCAACTGTACTGTCGAGCGGTTTGCACCACCACCAGACACGCTTTGCGCATCATCAATCCCCATAGCTAACAGTAAATCTGTCAGTCTTGATGTGTCTTTAGCCGTAATGGCGCTGGTCACTATCTCGCACTTGTGAGCTAAGTGATTGAGCAGACCACAAGGAGATCCGTCCGGAGTGTGTACTGGACACAAGAAACCCCAAGCTTCTGGTAGAAGTTTCCTGACAGTCGTCGTCTTCAACTCTGCGAAGAAGGATCCTCGGTGCACCATACGGAAATGCGAAAGGTATCGATAAAAATTAAGCTTTTCAGCAACAACAACATATCCAGTAGTTTGTTGCAAATCGAGACCGGTGTTAGAGACCAAGTTGCCTGTAGAAAGGAAGTAGGCTAACTTCGAGCCGATATCCGAGTTGACCTTTGCAACTGTCTTTGTCAGGTAAGTCTTCTTGACGAAATCCACGCCAGCCGATGTCGTTGGTCGTCTCAGATCGATGTTGATTTGAGCCTTGATGCCCTTGAGAACATCCTCGAGTTTCTCTTTGATAATTTGACCATAGAGAAAGCCACCCAACATAATTTCTTGATGAGCAGGGGAGTCAGGATTGTCTGGGGAACAGTCCCCGGCCACTAAGCTATAAAGTTTCCTAATCATGAAAATGAGCAGACGGAATTTGTCCTTGTTGTCCTTGAGATGAACTAGCACGATTCTGTCCAATACCCTACGTCCTACAGCAACATCGGTTTCATCCTCTGGTGCACCCATGACGATCCTGAACTTTGCACCAAGGTATTCGAGTGTTGATTCTTGGTTGTGCAATGAATACTGCTTGAATGATCGCAGCAAGAGCTCTACACGGTCCGTCAAGAAAGTGTTCTTGGTGTCCGAGCCGATGATTGCATCGAAGAGATCCCGGTCAGAACTACTCATCAATGCTTTGAGTACCATGACCGCAGGTACAAGATATTCATTTTTTTGCCAAGAAAACCTCAATATACAGTTACCATCAGACAAGTAATGTACCGTGTTTGTCTGCGATGTTTGGTCAGGGCGTACGCATCGGATTTGTGTTCCGAATTCGGTATACGAACCACCACGATTCTGAAAAGAATTTCGAATCAGAGCAATCACATGATTTCTGCGAGGTAAGATCAGCATTCGAATCAGCTTCTCGTTGCCGTTGACTATGAAGTATCCGCCCATTTCTTCCGTTTCCTCTTTAGCGACCATGAGATCGTATGGTGACAGATCGTGAAGATGACACCGCGATGACTTTACCATGACCGGTAATTGTCCAGCCTCCACGGTATGTGATTCCCATTGGCGCTCGTCGTTCACGCGATACTTGAGCTGGAAGTACATTCGACTACGATACGTGATCAGACGCTCTCGAGCTTCTGTCGGCAGTATTTTACGATTCAGGGAGTGCTTATCACGCCTGTCGATCTCTGGCATTGCGCAGCTGACATCTTCAATTCGTAGCGTGATTTTATTACCGAGCCCACCATTCTTGGAGTCATCCTTCTTGTCAAACACAACAACATGTCCAATATCTTTGCATGCCAAGTCGAGAAGACCTCCCTCAAAGAGTGCGTTGAAGGATTCGATATGAGGTCTAGTAGCCTTCATGAGTTCGGGATATGCGGACTTGTCTTTCGGTGGATTCGTGAACAATTTCTGGCGCTTGAGTGTGTTGAAGTTGGTCTTCGGGCGATTGAGAGCATCATGGGCAGACCCCATATCGGACACACCGACCGCTTTGTGACGCTCAAGTATTACTGGCCTGGAAGAGCTAAATTGAGCTCGACGACCACTACAGATTGAGCTATGTGTGGGATTTGATGGTTGTAATGCTGTCTGGATGTCTTGTGCGTCCAGAATTTTGTACCTGACGCCGTGTCTCTGCCACATGCGGCCCGATATTATTCTGGCCGCTGAGTCCACAGCGGGAGTTGCGCCCAGCCACGAGCCTCTCCACCTGCACTTCCTCTGCCGTGAAGAGAGATCGCAGTACCGTAGGGGGCAAGCACAAGGCTACAAGGGAATATGGTGATCCGTGACCATGTATGTGTGCCCAGGTGTGCCACTTCTAGACGGCATGACATGATAGGTACTTGCAGTCTACGCTAGTGGAAAGTCAGCATGATGCAGCTTCTCACAGGTCGCCTCTTCGGCTACCATGGAGCCACTGATCCTGTACTAAGCTTTCGCAGGGTCACTCTGCGATTTCGAGTCTGTTTAAGAGAGGGGGAGTAGGAATATCATCCTGGCTGGTAGCAGCTCGTCGAAGCAGAGACAGAACCATCAGATGCCTGCTCGTTATCCTGGAAGAGCCCATGCGGGATTGGTGGATCCTTGTTGGCGGCCTGTGCGCAGAACAAGTGAGTGTGATCACTTGGACACGGCTCCTTCAGACACACCATCATGCTCTCTAGCCCCAAATCGAATCGGAAAATCTTTTCTTCAGGTGTTGCACGTATTACACTCTTTCGTGATTGCGACACACTTTAGACCACGAGCCGACAGATTGAGCCACGCTATAGCCACAAATCTGCACTTGGCTGCGTGCTCGCTACACTTGCGCAATTGCCAGAACTGAACGAGCATCCATAAGGAAGCTTTCATGGTCGTGATCACTACCATTCGGGCGGAAAGGCACGGCGCTCGGAACGCTAAATCACCTTTATCAACAATGCTGCATGAGCCGGTCAAGAACGATTCGTTTCTGAATAGCCTGCGGACCTTTTTCAGTCTCAAGGCAAACAAGACTGAGCAAGATCGGCGCGGATTGATAGCACATTCAAGCCGGTTAGAACGCGACTTGACGAGGACGGCGAAAGCCAAAAACAACGTCCAAATTAGTCGTCCTTCATCATTCCAGCACATTGGGCATGCAAAGAACACAACTGAAGCTTATTCTCTACTTGCGATCGTTGAAAATGAGTCTGTCGATACTTTGACGAAGCCATGTAGGCCAAAAGTCCCGTCAACGGAGGACGACAAAGAGCTCGCGGAGCAGAGTACTTTGGTGTTTCGTCCTCACCTCAAAGTAAGCACTAACTTGTGCCTGCCTGATCAGTTCAAGCCAACTCTCGAGACTATCGAAAAAGCGGCCTCTACCAAGACCTATTTTGAGACGTACTTCAACAACCTTCTCAAGAAGCCATCTGGTAGATCGAATCGTGCCACAGAGTTGGAACGTCTTCTGTCTGTTTGCACAACTTCGAAGGAACGCTTTACGTTACAGGCCGAATGGACTAAACTCGAGTCGGAACACTTACGGGAGCTTCGAGCCAAGATTGGGCCTGCATCATTCAAGAGTATAAAGACAATTGGACATGGAGCCTTTGGCGTCGTTCGATTGGTGAAAGAAAATTCAACAGGTCAGGTATATGCCATGAAATGTCTCAAAAAAGTCGATATGCTTCGAAAGGGACAGGAAGGACATGTACGGGCTGAGCGTGATATTCTTGCACGAGCAGCGGACTCAGGTCGATATATTGCCAAGCTAGAATATTCCTTCCAGGATCGTGATTTCTTATATCTGGTCATGGAGTATCTGCCGGGAGGTGATTTGCTGCAATTGCTCATCGATCAGGACTTGTTCGCGGAAGACTTTGCACGATTCTATGTAGCGGAGATGGTCAACGCAATCGAAGAAGCACACCGGCTGGGATACATACATCGTGACATCAAACCGGACAACTTCCTTTTCAACGCAGATGGCCACATACGTCTGTCCGACTTTGGACTCTCAACAGATCTCAATTGGGAGCACGACGGTCACTACTATGATCAGCAAAGAAGCGACCTGTTACGACGGACCGGCATCGACATAGTGATTGGCGATACCATCGATATACGGAAAGGACAGCAAGTTGCATCAATGCTCAAAGATGTCGAACACGCACCGAACACTCACCAGATGACCTGGCGACATGAAAGGCGTCGAGAACTAGCCTACTCCCTGGTCGGCACAAATTCCTATATGGCCCCGGAGGTCATCAATGGTCAGGGTTATGGGTTTTCTTGTGATTGGTGGTCCCTTGGAGTCATCGTCTTTGAAATGGTCTTTGGCTACCCTCCTTTCAGTGCGAAGACCAGGCATGCTACACGAATGAAGATACTGAACTTTCGACAGCATTTGGTATTCCCCGCTAGACCTCGAGTGTCCACGGACTTGAAAACCTTGATCAGGAGACTGATCTGCGATCGTGATGAGCGATTAGGAACAAGAAACTCGACAGCGGTCTTTGGCAGGAAAAACAAAAAGGGGCACACCGATCTGAGGGAGGCAGAATGTGTCCAAGACATCAAGAACCACCCGTGGTTCCAGACCATAGATTTCGACACCATTCACCTGCAGGAACCACCGTTCAAGCCCCGCTTGTCTAATGCCGCCGACACCAAGTACTTTGAGGAGATGGAGAATGACGAGGTCTTGGACAACGGAATCGTCGGTGCCGAACGAGCACGCGATATTCTTCTGCGAGACAAAACTCATGGTCAAGCATTGCTGGACATTCGCAAGGACATGGCGTTCAAGGGTTACACCTACCGGGGCAAGAAGAAGATCAGTCGCACCCAGCTGGCGCACCTGGTAGACGATATGAGTGGCTTGGACTTTTTCCATGCTCCAGAGTCACAGGCTGAGTCACTTTCCGGTGGTCGCGCCATGTCCCTGTAGCTAAGGGCTCGGTATGATTGGTATGGTATGGTACAAGAGGAGTCTAGGATATAATATGATACATTTTTGTGACGGCGCGTTACACCTGATTGGCCGACTCTGACTTCTTTGCCTTTCCCGTCAGCTCTTGCCAGAACTTTGTCGTTTCGTGGACGTAGAAGCAATCGCCGTTGGCGGCCTTGAGGTTGCTGAACATGCGGCCGTTCTTGTCGACAGTGAGGTCCTCGGGATTGACGACCGTGGCCGTCTGCCGCCCGAGCCAGGAGAGCCGGTGCATCTCGACGCGTCCGGTCCCGATACTGTTGAGTGCCCGGCCCTGGATGACGTACGGCTTGAGGACCCACTGGATGACGCCGGTGCTGAGGGCCGAGGTGCCGAGGGCGATGCCGACCATCACCGCCCGGACGACGGGCTCAATCTCCGACTCGATGAGCAAGAAGACGGGCGAGATGAGGGTCGAGAGGGCGAGACTCGAGAGGCTGAAGAGTTTGATGTTTCGGACCGTCTTCTTCAGCGGGGCCTCGTATGTCTGGGACGAGACGGCCGTGATGCCCGGGTCAGTGCTGATTTCGCTCCCCTGCCGATGCTGGGCAGTGGTGATGATGTACCGTGTCTCCGTCCGTCCTGTCGATGGGCATCTCGTCGTTTGTTTCGCAATGTTGTACATCGTGTGTCTGCTGAGACACTGCATTCGGGCGGTGAACATGCCGGAGATGACCAGAATGACGTTTCCACACGGTATTGTGACGGGGTATGGATATTGTTATAGATGGGAAACAGAGCTTGTGCGGGTCATGTTCAGTTATTGTGGTCCATGACCTAATTGAAGTCTCTGGAATCTCATGCGGGCCAACTTTTTGACAGATATTACATTTGGCTTGATTTATGCGGTAACCGCCAGAGTTTCATCTCCGTGCGCGTTTGTGCGTTGCCTTAACTGCCATTTCTGAATACCAGTCGACTTCCCGGTGCGAAAGGATTGCCTTTGCCAGTCGATAGTGACTGACAGCCAGGATGGTGAAGAAGGACAAGGCAACGGCCGCTGCTGCGAAGAAACAAAGAGCGCTGCTCAAGACTGCCAAGAAGGGCAACAAGAAGACGAAAAAGTCGATTGCTTTGGCCAATGCGGACGAGGAAGATCAAGATATTGACACAATCCTGGCAGAGTACCAGGCGAAACAGACGGCGCGACAAGTCATCACGGAAGTCGCTTGTGATCCCCCAACCACTCGGATCAATTCCTCCCTCACGCCCAACCCTCTCAAACCCGAGCTTTTCCTCTTTGGCGGCGAATTCTTTGACGGCAGTGTCGCCTCCTTCTACAATGAACTGTATATATACTCTGTGAACAAGAACACGTGGACGAGGAATACATCACCAAACTCGCCGTTGCCTCGATCGTCGCATCAGACCGTGGTCCATAAAGATCAGGTCTGGTTGTTTGGTGGAGAGTTCTCCTCACCGAAGCAAAACACATTCTATCACTACGGTGATTTCTGGAGCTTGGACTGTATGACGAGGGCATGGACAAAGGTTGAGGTGAAGCCCAGTCCATCGGCTCGATCCGGCCACCGCATGGCTTCTGTTGGCAAGTACATCCTCCTATTCGGAGGGTTTCAGGATACGTCGCAGGAAACAAAGTACCTGGGAGATCTGTGGGCCTTTGACACTGACAACTACGAATGGATCGAGATCAAGCCTCCGACAGTGGGACAGAAGCCAGAGTCGAGGAGTGGCTGCGTGTTTGCACCTGCGGGCAAGGACGAAGCTATCCTGTTTGGGGGCTACGTCAAGAAGAAGATCAGTGGCAAGATATCGAGAGGAGTCATCCTAGATGACTATTGGACCCTGAAACTGATTGGAGAACCAAAGACGTGGGTGTGGGTGAAGCGGAAACGTCCGGCAACGCTGCCCTCGAAGAGAGTCGGTGCCGCCATTGCACTACACCGAACCCGTCTGATACTCTTCGGAGGTGTGTTTGACACCAAAGAGGGCGAAGAGAGTCTAGAGTCTACCTTTTTCAACGATCTCCATTGTCTGTCACTTGAGGCCTCAAGATGGTTCCCACTGAAAGTACGACCTCCTCGGAAGGCTCCAAAGAAGCCGGTCGTGGACCGCAGACGTGATCGAGACGAGCGTGTGGATGATTTGATTGCGAACGAGAGGTTGTTGCAGCAGAAGATGGGGGAAGAAGTGCCGGAAACTGAAGAGAGAGAAGTCGATGAAGTCATGGAGGACGCCACGGAAGAGGTTGGAAAGATAAAGTTGAGTGAGATTGAGCTGACGATGAACATGCCCCATCCAAGGTTCAATGCCAACATGGCAGTCTCTGGTGACGCTCTGTTTGTCTTTGGCGGAGTGTACGAGCAAGGAGAGAAGGAATACAGCCTAAACGACATGCACACGATCGACCTTGCCAAATTGGACGGGGTGCGTCAATTGTTTGGCTCAGTCATTGCTCCGATCGAGGAGAGCGAATCAGAGGAAGAGACTGATGACGAATCGGACGAGGAGGAACCAGAACAAAAGTCCGTCTTTTACGAAAACATCCCCGACGATCCCAAGGAGGAGGAGAAGGCTGCTGAGGAGGTCGACCCGGACGCACCGGCAGATCCTCGTCCGATGCCGAAGCCTTTCGAGAACATAAAGGCGTACTTCACAAGATGCGCGACGGGGTGGGAAAAGTATCTGTTGCCCTGGAACCAGGCCATCTCACCCAAGGAGTTGCGTACCAAGGCATTCGTGCGGGCAGAGGACTATTGGTGGCAGGTGAGGGAGCAGATCAGGATAGAGGAGGACAACATGGAAGACAGCGGCATCGGCGAGGTCATCGAGGCCGCCGAGGGCGTGGCTGTACGCGACGAGAAGGGCGTGGTCGGTAAGCGTAGGTAGGTAGAATGGATGGATGGATGGATGGATAGAGGAGGAAGCGTTTTGTCAAGTAGAGGAAACGCGAGGATCCGAAGGAGCATCTCCACAGTTTCCAGCCACAAACGTCAGTCGCAAATCATCGCAGCTTCCCGCCAGAACTTCCTCCATCCACTCCCTCTCTACACAAAACACAGGAACAGCTTTACTTCTGACAGATAAGGCTCGCATTGACGGACGTTTCGATTCATGACCTACAATAGAACACCTTTATAGCACACGACAATAGTTTGAAGCACGACACCCACTGGAGCTGCACGACCTTCCCGTCCGGACCATGGACCGCAGCGACTCACTCGATGATCTGGAGGACCATGAATATGGGCAGGACTCGGATCCGCTCTTGCACAACCAGCCAATCGACTCCGTGGAGCACATCAGGGCAGCTGAGGAAGCAGAGTTCACTGTCCGAGCCGTCGTGGTCGGGTTGGCGATCGGGACACTCGTTTGTGTGTCCAACTGTTACTTTGGCCTGCAGACGGGATGGATTTCGATGATGTCGCTGCCGGCCTCTTTACTGGGATTTGGCGTCTTCAAACTCTTCCAAGGTCACCTGAATCCGGAGTTTAGTAGAGTTGAGAATGTCTTGGTGCAGACCATTGCCGTAGCTAGTGGCACCATGCCCTTGGGTGCTGGTCTAGTGGGTGTCATTCCAGCACTGGAAAAACTGTTGACGAAGGAGGAGGGCGGACCATTACATATCTCTCTGGCGAAATTGATATTCTGGTCAGCAGGAGTTGCATTCTTTGGTGTCTTCTTTGCTGTCCCGCTGCGTAAACAGGTCATCATCAAGGAGAAGCTCAAGTTTCCATCGGGAACGGCGACCGCGGAGATGATTACAATTCTGCACAAAAAGGCATCCACAGCCACTGACGGCCAGCCGGTCGCAAAGAACATCAAGGACGAGTTGCCGTACTCGACAAAGATCAAGTACCTGGCCTGGTCATTCATCGCCTCATCCATCACCACAGTACTCACATTCTTCATTCCTGCATTTCGAAGACTGGCCATCTTTGATTGGGTCACCCTCTACCACTTTTCCCTAAAGTCCGAATGGCTCATTGCATTTCAACCATCGCTAGCGTACATGGGACAAGGGATAATCATGGGCGTCAACACCACACTATCGATGCTGCTTGGGGCCGTCATCGGCTGGGCGGTGCTGTCACCGATAGCAAAGAACAACGGATGGGCGCCCGGTCCGGTGGGTGCATACAACGACGGCGTGCGAGGCTGGCTCATTTGGGTATCACTGGCAATCATGTTGAGCGACTCGATCGTGTCCCTATTGGTGGTCACTGTGCGCTGGATCATCGAGCGATCCTCAATCTTGTCGCGGGAGGTGCAGGACTCGGAGGATGGAGCGTACGAAGCACCGCCCTCGGCACTCGTACCGATCAAGTGGACTCTCCTGGGCCTCGCCGCCTCGACCGTGCTGTGTGTCGTGGCCATCGCGGTGGTGTTTCCGGAGGTGCCGGTCTACCTCTCCCTGACCTCAATCTGCCTCGCCCTATTCTTGAGCGTGTTGGGCGTGCGGGCGCTGGGCGAGACGGACCTGAACCCGGTCTCTGGCATCGGCAAGATCTCACAGCTCCTGTTTGCCTTCTTGATCAAACGGGGCTCGCCCAACGCGATCCTCATCAACCTGGTGGCCGGCGGGGTGGCGGAGGCAGGGGCACAGCAGGCAGGGGACCTGATGCAGGACCTGAAGACGGGTCACTTGCTCGGTGCCTCGCCGCGGGTCCAGACGTACGGTCAATTGATAGGGAGCGTCTACTCCGTCGTCCTTAGCGTGCTCGTCTACCGGCTCTACACGACCCTCTACGAGATCCCGGGGGACCTCTTTGCCATCCCGACCGCGTACCAGTGGATCGACTGCAGTCGGCTCGTCAATGGCGACGGACTGCCGCCCCACGTCAGGGACCCGGCCCTCTGCCTCGCCATCCTCTTTGGGTGCGTCAGTCTCGTCAGGTCCTCCGTCCCCCAGCACGTCTGGTGGCGGGCGTACCTCCCTTCCGGGCTCGCCGTCGCCGTGGGCATGTACAATACCGTCGACTTTACCCTCGCCCGCGTCGTCGGTGGAGTCGCCGGTGCGTGGTGGGTCAGGGAGTGCGAGCGCAGGAACAGGAAGGAGTACAAGATACTGGCCGTCATTGTCGCGAGTGGCTTCATCCTTGGCGAGGGCGTCTTTGGGAGTACGTTTATGCTACTCTTTTCATTATTGAGACGGTAAGGTGTTTTGTATATATATATATATAAGATTACAGGTGGAAATGATCATGACGATATCGGGACTTTTGGGCCGGCGGTCAGGGGCGATGTGTCCAGTCCAACCTCCTTTTCCAGTGCCTCGATGGTCTCTGCATTCATTTGCGCATCCACATTCTCAAACCGCTCCAATGCAACCTTCAATCGACCCTGTAATCCCTCGGGATGCCTAATCTTGTTCAATGCCGCCTCATGTGCCGCCTTCATCTCCTGCACTTCTGCCTCGTGTCTCGCAATCTGTGCCTTTAACGAGTCTTCCGTCAGCTCACTCGGTCGGCTTGATGGGGCAGTGATCCTCGTGATGGGATAGGCAGAGAAGATCTCCTCCATCCATTCTTGATGGCGTATGAATCTCGATCGAGAGATGTCAATCGGATGGACAGCATCCAACTCGTCACCGACCGGTTCTTCGAAACCCACGACGCCGTCGGCCAGCACTTCGCCCCTTTGCATACGTGCGACTACTTCCGGCGGTAGGTGAGCTGCCGGTGTCACCGGTGTCTGACTAGCATGCGGCCGTTTCTGAGGTATCACTTGCGCTGGGGTACCCTGCTGAGCATTGTAGCCTTGCTGAGACTGCTGTGTGGGATATGGCGGGCGTTGAGACATCTGCCGAGGAGTGCCTTGCTGACTCTGTTGCTGTGCTTGGAGTGCAGCAGCTTGTGTCTGTTGTGCTTGTATCTGTTGCATCTGGTATTGTTGTTGAAGTTGCTGGTGGTGGTTCGGCATTTGGGCTGCGCCCGTCACTGCCTGGAACAAGTTGAACGGCTTCGTTGTGACGTTTGGAAGTGGGTATTTGCGTATAGGCTGCGGTCGTGCTTGCATAGGATTCGCCGCGACTCGGGTTTCGTCCCCTGTACGACTATAGAAGAGCAACCATAGTGATGCAGCGACATCATTTGGATTCTTTCCTCCAAGACGAAAGCGCCTTCTTGACCGGGATGTGATCTGCTCCTGTCCCGGGATAAACCCATACTTGTGTTCCCATATTTCGATGGCCTTTCCCCCGACATTCATACTGTAAGGTTGCTCACTGTCCATGTACATGAATCCATCGGGTGGCACAGGTGTGCTAAGTTATAAGCACCCATTGATCTGAACGCACAACGAGGCCTTACCCATTCTGGAGGTATACTAGAAAAATTGATCCATCTGCAGGTTTATCGATGAATGACCACTGAAAGTTTGCCGTGGTCGCCAAGTTCGAAGCCTTATTGAGCATATCACCGACCGACTCCAAGGGCAGCTGACTGACAGTCGGGTACTGCAAGGTAGCCTTGCACCACATCGACTGCTGCATCGACTGACTCATGGTAGCTAGACTTCAACGTACTTTCCGATCCCTGTGTCAATGTAAGGAGTGTTTGTCGTTCTTCATAAACTAATAGACTACCAAGAGGAAACGCGCCGACTTGGGAATCAGATGTGAATCTGCCAAGGCGTATGCTGTAACACGATTAATACGAGGTCTGTGCCATCAGAGAAGCAAAACAGCTGAGCCGAACTGACGAAAGTAAACCAGCCGGTGCACAAACCTGCTACGAGAAAATACAGGTATCATGAATAAACTGTATACCCAGACAGCTTGCAAACAACAAAGTCATGTGTAAAAAGCTTGATATTCTTTGTGCTCGGCATCAATCACATCAGTGTTCACTTGAGAAGCTTGATCGACCGTAAGACTGCAGTAGGGATCTGTAGAGTAGTAAACTCTTCTGAATCTTGGGACATGCTCGCACGCGAAGTGATTGCAAGTTGTTCATGGACAAGACCTGACGTTGTCCCATCAACGTCTCTCGAGGCCTGGTCCGACCACAGTCTTGGTGGCTGAATAGTCCGCGACCAGAACATTTCTTGCTGCCCGTGTCAGCACACAAAATCCGTCCAGCGACGTGTCGTTGTACAGTACCCAAAACTTGTGTATTCGACAAAAATCGTCTTCTGTCATCCGATGCAAGCTAGCAGGTAGAGTCTTATGTGTGATTTGGACATGGAAGACTGGATGGCCATGTGACATTCTTCCGGTCGCACCAGTCATCTCAATCATCTGCACATTTCTCAGGTAGTCTGCGCTGATGATGACTTGGTGTCCTTTCGTGCCTACCAGAAGGACGCCTTCCATTGACTTGCTGATTTCGATGCAATCGTGGTATGTCGATGAGATGCAGTCTCAGCCCTGATCCTACAATTCAGAAGTGCAGGAAGCTAGTTTTGAAGAGCTACACCAAGTGGTCAGTCACTGAGTCAGCAGACAGATGAGGTCAACCCAGCCGTAAGTCTCTTTGTGAGTCCACCATCTGTGACTCACTTCGTTGATTGCAAGGTCTCTCAATTTACAAAGTGTACAAGCTGCCCGTGCATTGTCAGCTGCACAGACGCTCGATTGTTTACTGTCAAAATCTGCGCACATACACATTCGATGATCTGCTAAATTAGCACCGAACAGGATAACAAAGTACAAGTCGAGCTAGCCGTAATTCATTTTATATTTATACCACTCTCTTCTCATTAGGTCGCAGACTCTTGGCGAGATCCTTTTCTAACTCGACAATCTTGCTCCTCAAGTCCAATTGTTCAACATTCAGTCCACTGTAGACCTTGTGCATCTCTTTCCTTAGTGTCGAGTGGTCGTTCTGTGTGGCAGACCCTTTTTGTACCTTTCGCAACGAACTTTCCACATCTTCTATTCGCTTGACATAGCCAGTGATTCTGCTTGTTGATGCTTGTAATTCTTCGACACTACTGAGCAGAAGATTTGACGCATTTTGATATTCTTGTAGCAGATATGAATACCCCAAGGTCCCTGACACGGCCATGCCCAATAAGAATCCGGTAATTCCTCCTCTGAATCCTCCAATGCTTCGTTTGACCTTGATCTCGGGCACAGTTGGGGACTGCTTGACGACAGTCGGTGCTGGGGGAGGTGCCGGCGGAGGTGTGACAACAACTACTGGAGTTTCACGCGCTACTGGCTGCACAGCCTGTGCTCGTAACGAGCGAGCAGTGCTCAAA
Source organism: Taphrina deformans (assembly GCA_005281575.1). Classification (NCBI taxonomy): domain Eukaryota; kingdom Fungi; phylum Ascomycota; class Taphrinomycetes; order Taphrinales; family Taphrinaceae; genus Taphrina; species Taphrina deformans. The sequence continues at coordinate 108,459 of RHGG01000031.1, forward strand.
GTTCTTCTTCCAATCATTTCGATACGACCGTCGAACCCAGAAGGTATATGTGGGTGGCAGCACACGAAGCTGACAGAAGACGAGGTGCTCAGACGATGAAGAAGCAATGCTTGGTAGCAAGCCGAATCGCAGAGTCTGAGCGAACCTCCAGGCATCACCAGCCGCTTATCGATTGAGCAGCTCCAAGGTCGGTTCTGTGCGCCAGGCTCGCGGGTTCAATCGCCGAAGCCTCCTGCACACAACTCAGCGCACCAGCTATTGACGCTGTCGAGCATAACGCTACCACACGACATAGCTGTACGTGTGTTCACTAGAGTAGTGCTTCCTTCCTCAGTGATATCAGAAAATGGCAATAACGAATAAGGTAATGAAAAACCAAATTATAGGTAGTGTACGAATCTCACAAGTCAGTTGCTCGGAACGGCTGCTGTGCTGGGAACTGCAACATATGCATCATACAAGGGTCGCAATCCGACCATGCTGGACAGTCCCCGCTTGCCCACAAAACCGGTCGATGCTACGAAGACAGCTTACGATCAGAAAGAGGAACCAATGTACTTGATCCCAGAACAACCATCCCAATTACAGCAAAACATATCCGGAGCACGAAGAGCGACTGGCTCGGCACTACAGCAAGCCGATGCTCATCTGCGTTATGCCGTCGATCAAGTCGTCGCAACTGAGCACAAAATCGAGCGTACGATCAAGAGTCTGAGACCAAAGAACGAGACATTACTGCCAGGCGCAATTTATGTTGCGGTCATTGGTCTATCAGGATCCATCGTCTCTCGAAACAGAGCCTTCCCTCTCCGCTTTCTCACTCCTCTTCTCTTTTTTGTCGTCTCGTCCAAGATCATACTGCCCGAGACGAGTGCGAATGTGGGCGACCTGATATATTCATGGGAAGCAAAGGTTCCGGAAGTCAAAAAGTGGCACGACTTTACCACGTCGCATGTCGCCATGGGATTGTACAAGGCCGGCGAAGTTGTGGAGGATGCAGAGCACATGATTGATGGTGCAGTCAAGGGCTCCAAGGATGTCTTTGAGAAGAACAGTGGGATCAAATTACCAAAATAGACTATTTTCATGAATCCAAGTCCCCTTCAAGGCCTGTATCTAGTGCTACAAATAGCTTCAGACAGCTATGAAATCTCCTTGAGGGCCATTTGCGCCGCCTCGCTCGTGGGAAAGACGGGATAGATGACCTTGTCGATGACACCGTCCTTTACAATCAGAGTGCATCTGACCATATACCGATTCCCGTCCTTGGTGTTGAATGTGGGCAACTTTAGGTTCTCCGTGACCTGGAACCCTTCATCAGACAGCAGGTCGTAGGGCAACTCTAGCCTCTCCTTGGCTTCCCTGTGAGCTTGTGCACTCTGCGCAGACATGCCGTAGACTGCGTACCCGGCACCGACAATCTCGGCGTAGGAGGACTTGAAGGACAGCGATTCCGGCGTACACCCTCTCGCTCCCGGAATCTCGTCCCATCCGTCCGGTAATGCTTGACCGGGCGTCCCTGTGGCAGGGTAAATGAACAAGACTGTCTTGCGCGGCAGTTTGGAGAGCGTCACCCTGGGTTCCGACGGGTTCGTGCATGGGACGACGGTCGCGGGAAGGTTGGTCCCGGTGAGGTGGGAACATGCACCATCATCCCTTGGAACAGGCAGATCTGTGGGCGCGTCGTGATAATTTTGAGACATCATTCAGAGTTTAGATAGACCGTATGTCGAGGCTCAATCTTATGGACCGTGGGGTCGGATCTGACGGCTCTCGAACTGTGGGGACTATATCGAGATCTGGCACATCTGAATGGCTTGTGAATGGACACTAGAAGTTCTTGACGAATCCCTCTTTATACCATACACCTGATCGCAAATGCCTACGCTAATGCTACTATAAATGTAACCATCCTCCGTTGTGCTTACATCCTTCGACACCCGCACAATCCGCAAATAATAGAGTCAACATGGTTGAGATACTGTACAGATTGACAATCAAGTGATTTACACGACCACGACTGCTCAGACTTCCTCTTGAGAGTGCCGCAACCGTCGCAAAAGATCGCAGAGGGTTCCGAGGATAGTGTGCAGATGTGGCAAGCCACCCCGTCGGGTACACTCGACTCCCCATCTACAGTCTGCGGTCCTCCGGAATTCTGAAACAAGCCAGCCGGCAATTCCTCATCAGTGGTATCATTGTCTGTCGGGTCCTCGATATCGACCGAAACAGGCTCAATCTTGATCTCCGGAGTCACGTTATCCGTCTGTCCAGAGTCCAAGACTATTGCTTTCCCGCTCTCAGACGCTTGACGCGGTTCAAATTTGATAGTCGACTGCTTCAATTTGCCCGTCTCTTGTTGCATCTCTTGTGCAAGCAACTTCTGCGTTGCAGAGTCCTCGTCTTCGGTCTTCCAGTCAGGCTTGAATTCTTTCAGATCCTCAAACTCATCACTGTCGTCTTTGCAGAGTTTCATCGCTTGTTCTGTAAGCTGCTGTGAGAATCGTAATTCTGCTGCTTTGGCTCGTAGTTCCTGCCCTCGCTTTGACTTGACAACTCGAGGAGTTGCCTTTGACTTGCCGCCGTCCAGTGACTTTCTAATTTCCAAATCTCCACCCAGCTTTTCTCCAGTCTTGAGCTTCTTCGCACGCTTCGTGGCAATACCCTTTTTGCGACGACGACGCAGGAATGGGGAACCCTTGAAGGCACCTCCACATAAAGCTTTTGGTAAGTCTCCCGCTGCAGTCGCTAAAGATCCCGTCTCCTCGGAGCCTAAGGCTATGCCCTTGCTCCAAAAGCCTTCTCCAGTATAGCTTTGTGTCCTGAGTTGCGCCATTCGACTACGGTACACTCCGAGCGTCTTCCAAAATGTAGAAGCATGATGCATGTTTGTGCAGTGCGACAATTCATGAAGCATTACTGACAAAACGTACGATTCTGGAACCCAATTGCCTCTAGCCGTCCTTAACACGAGACCGATACAATCGCCAGCATCATAATTTATGCCCGCGTAGCTGTCATTATATGGATGTTCCTCAAGCGTGGTCACCTGAAGTCCATTGTCTTTCATGATTGGATAGACTATGGCAGCTACCCTGTTTAGGACTCCCAAAGCTCTCTGTTGGTCTTCCTTTGTAGTTGTCCGACGGTCTTCCTTGATGAAGGAGATGAATTTGTTTGGGTGGCGGCCATGATCGTTGAAACGTTCCACTCGTGTGTGCACCATTTTATGACAGACTCGCACTTGCTCAACCTCTGTCGTTCCTCATTTTCACATCAGTACTTTCGCAAATTTGTGCGCATACCGAGCAAAGATGTTGTTGAGGCTGCGTATTGTCACTTTAAACAGCATCATGGACCATTTTGATTCATGTCTGAGGATTGATCACAGAAACACTACCCTAAGTAGGAAACCTACTGATTGGATCTAATCCTCTTGACACTAGAAGTAGCAAACACTTGGCCATGACCACAAGTACCGTACCCATCGACAAGATTACATCGGAAGAAGCTGTGCATCGCACTATACACGCGAGTAGGATCAGATAGTCCGCTCAAGCTTCGAGCACTTTAGTGGCAGCAACGAACCCAGCGGCGTAGCCAGTATCAAACTCCCAGATATAATCAGAATGACCTCGATCTCGCACATGTGCAGCTCTTCTCTTCTTCTTCCATTCGCCAATGTATCCTATCTCCGAGTCCGCGTCGGCGAAACACAGAACGTCGTTCCAAGCAAGCGCAAATCCCTCCTCGTACCGCCAGTGTTCAAAATACTCTCCCCGTGATTGCCAATAATGACAGTGCTCGTTCATTTTGCGGGAGCTGTGATTGTCAAATTCGTGTCGTAACGTCGAGTGATCGAGCTTGAAAGGAGCTCTCAAGGGACTTTGTATCGAGCCAGAATCGATCATATCTCTCAGGTCCCATTCATTATTATTGTTACGAACTTGAAATTTGTATGTCCAGAAATAGCAACCCCCAATGTCGGCTGTGTACTTGTTTGCTTGAACTGTAGCAAATTCATGACGCAGCTGTGAGAGATCATCAGCTCGCACCAATTGCTTTGAACTGGAGTCCAGTGCCAGACTCCATTCGCCAATCACTATATTACCACCGGCAAGTTCTGAGCACTGCGCGAGTTCAGTTGATTGTTTGATCTGTCTAATGTGGTCAGCAGGACTTCTCTTGTGGTCTCCTTCTGTGAAACAGTAATAATAGTGGTGGTCGACAATGCAGAATTGATCACGTTCCCCGACCCACTTTGACCATAAATTGAGATTCCATCCATCGCCAATGTATAGAGGGACATTTCCAACACTGTATGCATGTTCAAGACATGCAGAGTAGAATGGATATAGAATGTCCTCCCGACCCCAGACTGGCTCGTTCATAGCCTGGACTCCAACAATGTTTGTAAAGCTCGAAGCCTTACTCAAAAGCAGTTTTACAGAATCGAGAGCCATTCGCTGGTGTCTCTCCTCTGAGAAAAATGCTGCAGTAGAGTTGTCCATACCACAGTGCACATCCTTGTTTTGCCCTCCTTGCAAACAATGTAGATCGAGTAGAACGCCTATTCCAGCTGCAGCACACTTGTTGATGATGGCCTCGACATAGTTCCAACAATTCTTGTATACTTGTGCATAGTCTAGAAATGCTGTGTCTGCCAGCAAAGCTGGCTCTGATAGAGAGAAGAATCCAAGAGGTATTCGAACAGAGTTGATTTTGTGGTCAGACAGATACGTAACATCATGGTCACTGAACCAGGTTCCCCAGTGATTTTCCCATTCTTGCTGAGCTCTTGAAAGACCATGTACTCCGACATAGGCTCTGACAGCTGACAACTCACTCGATACTCCACCGGGTGCACATGTGTAGAGTCGATCTGCAATCCATTTCTCACCGACGAAGGCAGCTCCTGGTCTATCAGAAGGCGAAGTGTGCAATTCGGTCGTTCTGACCTAGGTTAACTCCAAATTGCCTTCTATGTCTGTATATGTCTTGAATGCTTGGTTTGTCTTCGCTCTGCATTATGCGGGGTCTTGCTTGTTCTGATGTTGTTATAGCAGCCTGGTCAACTCTTTGTTTCGGCCTGAAGATGCTAAATCTCATGCTCTCATGATTTGTTAGAGACTGACAGCCACATTTGTTCTTCCCATCAGCGCTACTTCGCTTTACCTATCCGGTGCGTGACGATTGTACTACGAGTACAAATCGACATGAATGGACATCAGCTACGGTAACGCCCTGACTACGGCTCCACAAAGCTTGATTGCGATGTCGATAACGTTGACATCGGACTTGCCCACTCACTCCACGAATTCGTGATGCTCGATTTACCACACATACATAAAGCAGCCCGTCACCAATAAGGTGTCGACGATTGTGGTGTCTGCAATCGCCCGCGGGTGCGGTATGGAGGCAGACGAAGATATAGATTTGTTCGGTGACGCAGATGATACCGACCATTTCTTCCTGCCAGAGCATTACGTTCAGCACGACACTCATGCGACCGATGAAATCAATCCATTCGATCTTGTCAATCAACAAGTGGCTGAGGGTGGTGGACCTAGCAAGGTGCTCGAGAACATCGAGAATGGTTCTCTCGTCTCGGATGGGCTCAGCGACGACGAAGAACTGCCAGAGGAGGAGGAGCCGACTAATCCTACTGAGGAAGTCAATTACGAAGATCTCATAGCGCAAGCACAGCAGAATGTCGACAAGGGTTCTGGTGATCAAGGCGACGATGTACATCTCCCAGACTTTGGCGGCCTTCCGGCCGGCGCATCTGGGGCCATGGCGCGCTGGATGGCGGGTGTCGAGCAGACAGATGGCACGGGTGATGATGTTGAGGATCTGGACAGTTTCGAGGACGCCATGTCTAGGGAAGAAATTCTACGAGAGTATTATCCTAGCTTCAAGAGAGATCAAGTGCTGGACTTTTCCGATCTGTTTGCCGTCAGACCACTAAAACATTCTGGAAAACCTGATCGAAAGATCCGGCAAGTCGTACCGAATAAAATACAACTCGAGGTTGAACCAGCATCAGAAAACTTGTTCAAAAGCTCGGTCCGCCGTAAAAGAAATAGTCAAGCTCGACGCAGCGGGATAATCGAGGTAAATTCACTCGAGTCAATCGTAAAACGCACTCGCGGCAATGAGGCCGATCAAATTAATCACAATCTTGATGAGAATGATATAGATATGATCATAGCTTGCAAGCCATGGGATGTTCTTAGTGATGATTCGGAAGAACAGAATGGTTATTCGAAGACGGTAGAAATGCCTAAGTTGCACTTCTTCACGAACAATCATCATTTATGGATGAACGACGACATTTATGATGGCACGATCTTGGCCGATTCTGTTATGCTTGACATGAATGACCCTCGACTATACCTTACGAATGATGTCAGCAAGGCTAAACAAATTTCTGTGAAGAAGTCACAACAGCCACAGAGAAGGTACAACTTCTCAAACGATGAGGCCTATGCACTACTTCAAGCTACTCATCAATCGCGAGTGCGTTCCAACCTTACCCAATTATCCTTGGAACATGCCGGGTTCTCCGATCGACTTCAGACTCCATACTATAAGACTATCTTGTCCAAGTCGGAGGCGCGTGCTTATCATCGCCCTACAATGGTTTTCAAACCGAACCAAGAGGTCAGATTCTCTCGAGTCCGACCCCGAAAGAAGAAGGATAAGGATCGGACAAAAGATCCGAAGATCTTACTCAAGACTACCAAGGATATCTCTTTATCCGATAACTCCGGCTTTGTTTGCCTCGAGTATTCTGAGGAGTATCCCACAATTCTGTCCAATGTCGGTATGAGCTCGAAGATAGTCAACTACTATCGGAAACGGAGCGAGGAGGATGAGGCGCGTCCAAATGCCACATATGGTGAGCCTTCGATTCTCGGTCCGAATGATCGTAGTCCCTTCTGGAACTTTGGCTCTGTCGAGCCTGGAGAGACTGTCCAAACAGTTTACAATAAGCTCTATCGTGCTCCGATATTTCGGCATGCACCTCCAAAAACCGACTTTCTTCTGGTCAGGTCGTCAACGAAACTTGGCAATCGTTTCTACTTGCGGAACCTGAAGCATGTATTCGTTGTGGGGCAGACTTTGCCTGTAATCGATATACCTGGTCCGCATTCTCGAAAGGTCACCACGTCATACAAGAATCGTCTGAAAATGATTACATATCGACTGATCCGAAAGAGCGAGAACCAGCGACTCTTGGTAAAGGACCTCATCAAACACTTTCCGGACCAGAACGAGTTGCAGATTCGTCAGAGGTTGAAGGACTTTATGGAGTTTCAGCGCAAAGGAGAAGACCAGAATTTCTGGAAGCTCAAAGCCGGTGATATTCTCCCTGGTGAAGAAGCTACAAGATCAATGATCGATCCGGAAACTGTATGTCTCATAGAGAGCATGCAAGTCGGTCAGAGGCATCTAGAAGACTCTGGGTATGGCAAGTCCACGGAGGTGGAAGACGAGCAGGAGGAAAACATGACTACAGAGCAGAAACTAGCGCCATGGATAGCGACACGAAACTTCATCAATGCTACACAGGGCAAGGCAATGCTTCAATTATATGGAGAAGGGGATCCGACCGGTCGAGGTGAAGGTGTGAGCTTCATTCGCACTTCAATGAAGGGTGGTTTCAAGGTCGCGGGCGAAAGTGTCAACGATACCTTGGAGAACGAGAAGCCTGTTCCAAAGGGAGCCCATGCCTACAATGTGGCCAAGCAACAGAGGGCATATGAAGATGAGATTGCGAGGATTTGGAAGGCTCAGAAGACCTCGTTGAGCATGACGAATGATCAAGTCCTGGACACTGAAGCGCTCGAGAATAATGGAGGCGAATTTGAGGCAGACAGTCCATTCGACATTGCGCCATCACCCAGTGCTGCGTCAGACCATGACGATGACATGATGTCCATGACTTCGGGCATGTCGGCATCGAATTTGAACAAGGTTCTAAAGATACAACGTGTCTCGAAGGACAGCAACGGAAATCTGGTCACGAGCACGGAAGTAGTGCGTGATTCCCACGTCATCCACGCCTACATCCAGAAACGAAGGATCATGGAGGAGGAAGACATGGATGTCGATGGGGGCGCGATTGAAAAGTCGACGGACGAGGAGAAGAACAAGAGGGTGAAGAAGAAGTTGGAGGACGAGTTGGCGAGACTCAAGCGGAACGCTGAACGGCGACGCATCCGCAAGATGCAAAAGGACGCAGGCCTGATCAAGTCCAAGCCGAAGAAGCAAAAAGTGGAACAATGATTTCTGGAGCGAATGGCGCATTGTACAGTAGTCTAGTATTTTCCCTTGGCAAAAGACTTTTCAAGTAATGCATATATTTCCCCGAAATCCGTCTGCCCAGATTGTGTGTCTTGAATAGGTATGGTGAACACGGACAGGTGGCGGCACCGCTACTACTCCACACATCATCCCCAAATGTCGACTTTTCAAAAAACATCGTCACCACACCAGAATCACCGACGAATCGTTGCGCCGGGATGGTAGTCATGAGAAACATCATCGTGTACGCGCCAGCACCGTACAATACCCTCTGCATTCCATGCGCCGGAGTCGAGGACGAGGCCGAGGACGGACTCGATGCGACTATCCACGTCGCCCTCTCGCGTCGCCTGCCACCCACTCTGCTGCGGGACTGCACCACCCACTACGCCATACCCTACACCGACACGACCTCTCACGCCCTCTTCGTGCGGGTGACGGGTCGCTTGGGGGGCGGTAAAGGCGGATTCGGGTCGCAACTCCGGGCATCGCGAGGGGCCCGCGGCAGGACCCGGCAGGACGACTCTGCCATGGCGGACGTGTCTGGCCGGAAACGACGGACCGTGAAGCAGGCCGAACGGGCCGTCGCGCAGGTGATGAAGGAGCGACAGACGGGTGGGTCGGACGAGGGCCGGCGAAAGAGGCAACTGTTGATGGCCGTCCTGGACCCCGACCACCCATCCCCCCAGACCCCCAAGTTTGACGATGAGGCGTATTTCGGGACGAGTGAGCGGTTGCTTGCGGATCTGAAGCATGCACTCGCCCAAGCCCATGACGGAGAATCTGATTCGGGAGCAGGAGAATTTGAAGATGAAGGAGACGATGAAGGAGAGGCAAGTGGCGAGAGTGCAGGGAGAAGAGAGCGTGGTTCCGCATCAGTCAAGGTTGGCCCCAGGAAATTACAGGGCTGGGACGACGACGACGACGACGACGATGACTATGCACAGTCGAGTGAGGAGGAGGCACCAGACGCCAAGCTTGGAATGGGAAAGCAAAAGGTGCCCATCAAGGCGACAGAGATGCATCTGCGTAAGAGAGTCAAGGCCAATTGAGCAGGTAGTGTCGGGTAATGTATATAATAAAGCTTCAACCACGCATGCGATGCGTGCCAACAAATGATTCCAAAAAAAGCAGCCCGAAATCAAACCCATAAGAGTCACCACTCGCATGGAGCCTGATGGACGTCAACGCTTGCCCTTGCGGAGCAACCACTCGACGACACAGTCGAGATTCTTGCCGTCCTTGACGGAGATGGAGTAACAACTGACCTCCCTGCCCTCGACCTTGCCGAGTGCCAGCTTCTCAATGACCTCGTCCACGCCCGCACTGCCCCTCAGATCGTTCTTGTTGGCGAGGACGAGGAGGGGGATGCCCTTGAGGGTCTCCTTGCCCACGAGGGCATGCAGTTCCACATTCGCCGTCTCAAACTTGGCCGGGTCCGCGCCGTCGACGAGGAAGACGATGGCGGTGACGTTGCGGCAGTACCGTTCCCACATGCCCCGGAACCGCGGCTGGCCACCCAGGTCCCAACACTTCATCGTCACCCGTCCCTTTGTCACCTTGCGCATGTTGAAGCCCACGGTCGGGATGGTGTCCTCGCAGAAAGAGTCGCCCGCCAACACCGACAGGAGTGTCGACTTTCCGCTATTCTGGAGGCCGATCAGGGTCAGTTCCAGTTCCGTCGACCAGAAGAGGGAGAGGAACCAGTTGAAGAGTGCGGCGACTGGGTTCCACATACTATGTCGAGAGTCTCGTGATGTGCTGTCGGCTCAAGAATCTATCGTGGGTCTTGTCTAGGTATCGGTCGTGCACCGTAAGTTGTTGTCGTCTTGGATATTGTCGTGCGCTGCAGAACTGCCTGATGCCGCGAGATCAGTGGTCACGTAGCAAGCGAGTAGAAGGCTGATGGTGAGAATCGAAGAGGGGGAAGTGAAATCTTGCTTCGATGTCAATGTACAAAAATGAGGTGCGAGTATGTGCTTGTGCGTGAGTTTCAAGATGCTGCCCAATTTCACTTCACTTTTGCCTTTCAACGATTCCCCACTTTACACACACACACACACACACACACACACACCATCCCTGGCAACACTTTTATATCCCAGCCATCCTTCAGTTGTACCCAGACCTTTTTCATCGAAACACACACGACGTGGGTGCAGACAAGTGTAGGTTGACCTGTAGAGCACAGATGCAAAAGTTAGACATTAAATATCGGTAGACTATGAGTGTTGCTATTATTCAATACAAGGAGATTTTCCACTTCTCTTACACATCCTCAGGGACAACATGTGCGACACTTTCACTCTCGTTCGGCGTCCTCAACAATCTCGTTTCCAAGGTTTGGTCCGATGGTGTGGTCGTTGTCCTTGGAGACGGCGATTCCGTCAGTGACCTGAGCGATTGGTGCTCGCGAAGATTGCTGCTCGCTTGAGAACTGGCCGTTCTTGACGTGTGAGACGAGCGGGGCGGACGTGGTGGCTCCGGTCTCGTTGTCGGTCGACTGGTGGTGTGATCGGGTTCCATCGTAGATGGAAGCATTCTCATACTCGGCATCGTTCTCTGGCAGACCGTTGGCAGCCACTCGAGAGAGTCCACCATCGTAGTGCTTTGGTTGGTAGTGCTTCAACTCCTCCTCACAGTCGAGGAGGACCTGCTTCGCGTCAGACTCGTGTCTGTAGGTGGCTGGTGCATCGCCCGGCACGACTGGGGTGTCGTCCAGGAACTCCAGAATCCGTCGGCCGTGCTCGGCGAGGATCAGGTTCTTCTCCGATCGCTCAATGAGGGCGGCAAAGTGGAGCAGATAGGTCGACTTGAGTCCGTGTCGCTGGATGTTGGTCAACTGAGCCTCAGCAACCAAGTTCTCGGCCTCGGCCCGGACAAGGGCGAGCTCGAGCTCGTCCAACTTGGATGACTGTGGGTCCTTGTGCTTGAGGTGGTGGATCTGGTCCATGAGCTTCTCGCGGTGGTCTCGCGATGGCTGGACGGAGGACTCGGTGTTTCGGATGGTCTTGAGGGTCAGTCGCGACTCCTCGAGCTCGGCGGCATAGTTCTCCTCGACATCGGCGACCTCGGAGAGAAGGACTCCGAGCTTGTCTGAGATGTCTGAAATGTGGTCGTCCTCGCTAGAACCTCCCCAGGCGGAGAGCTGGTGGGCGACGGAGTGCATTGAGGTCGCGGCACCTTCGTAGGCAGAGACGACGGCGTTCTCGGTCTTGATGAGCATGTACATGGCGTTTGAGAGCTCATTCTTCTTGCTCGCACCTCTGAGGGAGGAGAAGGAGAACTTTTTCGAGGGCGCCTGCTGGCCGCCGAACCGGGAGCTTCGGAGAGATCGTGATCTGTTCATACTGGATTGAGAGATGTAGACTTGAGATGCGAGTCTAAGGGTATGAAGAGTGGGTGGTATGGGAGTATGTGAAGAAGAAGAAGAAGAAGAAGAAGAATAGGGAGGGTATAAGAAAGAGGAAAGAGGAAGAGACGGAGGCTGGGTAGCGGGAGAAGCAAAAGGGAAACAACGAGTGACACAAGGAAGATGGCGTCAAACGGGAAAGTGACGTAGCACATTTCTCCTCAATCTAAAATTAATTCATTTTCACTTCATTCCGTTCCACCCACCCACTCAGAACCGTATCTTCCCCTTGCTACTGCTGCTCTCTTCACACCGATTAGACACTCTCCCTCTCCGCCGGATCTGGCAATGCCTCCCATGCCCCTCCCAATCTGCTCTTGCAATCGATCGCTTCTGTCCCGTGGATGGATGGATGATGAGCCAGCCAGCCAGCAATGACGCACACTTATCCACCCACCGTCCCTTGAGCAGCAGCAGCCAAGGCTGTTTGACTCATCCTACTTCTCCATCACGATCCATTCCCTGTGCTAGAGATGGTGCCTACCCTACCCTCCCCCTCCACCACATTGTCAAGCAGTCCTCCTCCATCCATCCATCCGTCCATTCTTGTCTCCGCTAGTGTTGGCTAGTGTTGCCGTTCGTTGAACATCTCTCGGCCTGACAAAGCAATCACGTCCTTGTCTGTGATGAGTTGACGACTCCTCCGCTCCTGTCAATCCCATCCTACCGAGGGACGGGACGCGTCCTATGGTGGCAGGTGATGGCAACAGGAATTGAATATCCCCGAAGATTGTCCGTCAGATCCGATGCCTACGGTGGGACGGGATGAGAATCCAGTTTGGGAAATTCCTCCCGTCTGGCTGAGCGATCACGTCCACCGATTGCTGGATCGTCCTCCGTTCGTTCCCTCTGCCGCACGCGCAAATGCCTCCCAGGACTCTCACTCCTTGTCAAGTGGACGCCAACTCGAATCATTCATTCATCCATTCAATTCGAATCCATGCACTTGTTCACCTTTGCCATTCCCGGCATCGCAAGTGACTACTCTGACCCGTGATTGACAACGCTCAGTGTGATTTTGAGCACTTGACACCCGGGTGAGGGACCCATCAAGCATAGCGAGCGTTGCCCCGGACTTTAAGTCCTCGAAAACTGCCCCGTCATTGACGATTCAACCTGCAACGAGCTATTGCGCTCGGCTTGTCGCCCGGTCGGCACGCTGCCGTGACCTCGCTCGAGAGGTAGAGTATGCCAGATGGTCCGGTACAGGACAGAAAGACATCTTCTGTGCCTATCGACGTCACAGCTGTCGCTGGCAATGACGAGGCCGCTGCGGCACCAGTCATGAAGCCCGACATTCCCCACATCACCGACAGGTTCATTCCCATATCTCATGTCATCGCGGTCCTGACGCGGAGTGCATATAGCGAACTACGCAGACTGAGACTCAGCTTGGTGGATGCGTCGGATCAGAAGAGGAAGAAACGGATTGTCGATTTTGCTGCCAAGTATCGGGCAGAGATCATCAAGGTTCTCGTACTCGTGGGATGGGCATCGAGGGCGGAAGAGGTTTCTACAGCCATCGATCTCCGGGCGTGGTTGCAGGGTCAGAAGAATTGCTTCGACAATCTCTACAGTCTCGTGCGGTACGATGTCTTGAGAAATCTCGAGGCTGCCAAGATAACTGGCCCAGACATACCGACGGCAATCGACGTCCTCACGACTGGCACTCTGCCTCGTCTCAAGAATACCCCTTTGGCAAAACACTTTCGCATACCAGTGCCGCTTGATGCTCGCGAAATCACAAAGACGTTACGCACACTCGATGCTTTGATCAGCCTCCGACTACTCTTGCACGAACGAATTCCTTCGATCATGCGAGACTATACTATCGGTTCTGGCAGAGTGACCTTTCATGTCCCCAATGAGTTCTCCATGGATCTCTTCTTTGCCACTGAAGAAGTGGATGACCCTAATTTACAATGGTTCATGATTGATTTTCGGTTCGCCTTTACGAAAGAGGATTACATCGACACACCAATGTCGTTGAAACTCGAGATTGAAAACGTTGCGAATTCCTTGTTGGGCCGTGTCGTCTCCGAGAGTCGTGGCTCGCAGCAGCTCGTAGAGCTCTACAATTTCTTGCACAGCTTCACCATCCAATATAAGCTGGAGCGATTGTTCTCCCAGTTCTCCTCGATCGGCGGGCGCGAGAAGGGCAGGATCGATCTCAAGTATGCCTCTGCACAAAAGATTCTTGTGGTAGGATACTGGTTGCAGAAACGCCATCGTGAGAAGAAAACTGTTCTGAACTCGATGACCATCACCATTGATTCGCCGCCCACAAGTCTCAAGGATACTCTGATGAGCTCTACCAGCACCACGGCGGACTTTAATCGTGAGCAGTTGAAGCTTGTGGTTCGTCTGGGCGAGGAAGAACAAACCTGGGCACCAATCAACATTGAGGAGCACGGCGCGTCGAGTCTGCTCGCTGCAGTTGTTCAGAACAGGATTTCCTCTGTCCTCGACCAGATCTATAGATGTCTGCTACACAGGGATTTGACCTTTACGAACGGCTCGTCAGACATGCAGCAAAGCGGCCTGGTGATCAGACTGCTGCGACAAGAATATATCCATCTCTCAATAGATGCATACAATGGCAGCTACCTGGTGACTCTTCGTGTGGAGGAGGACAGTGTGTATGGTGCTTACCCGAACCAAGCTACCGAACAGTTGCAAGCTACATTGAACACTACGGAATTGCCTCGGGACATTGCCCATCGGCTGCACGAATTCAAGTTCAAATACATGAAGAAATCCATCGAGCTCTCCGCGACTTCTGCCTTCTGGAGCATAGCCAAGATGATTCCGACTTCTGTCCATTTAGATGAATTCGGTCGTGCTTTCAGTTCAGACGACTCACTCGTGTCACCCACAAGTTGTCTTTTTCTCACACGAGATCAGGAAGGATGGAAAGACACGGAGGGTGGTTCTTCATGGTTCGTCGTCATCAATCTTCGGGCCCATGCTCTGCATCTCTGGCTGGCCGAATTCGTGGTCAATGAGAAGCAGGCCAAGTTCTCGATTCAATGGGTCGAGCCCCTGAACCTTGGGCCTGTCCGAGATCACGTTGCTGTCGACGCACAGCTTGACCCCTCGTTGTTCGATCGACTGTGGAGGCTATGTGCCGCCAGAGTCATCAGTCTGCAACTTTCTCGCGGCCTTGCCGAGCGCTCAATTGATCATCGATACGTCAAGGAGATGGGCGCGCCGAGTTGGTCGTCCATAGATATCCCCACAATCGTCTTTGCCGCTGAAGATGTCTCCAGTACAAGATATCCCTGGAGTGAGCCGCTCGTGCGGGTGGAATTGCTGCAACTGTGTACCGAACCCGAGGGCGGCGCCATAGTCTCCTTCATGTGTCGAAGAATCTCTGGGCTCGATTTCGACATGCAACAGTGTGGTGATATGGAGATTCATGCGGATGCGACTTCTCTACAATTCTCCTTCAACTTTAGAGCTATCGTTGCACAAAGTTGTAATGTTTTGATTGAACAGTTCTGCCGCAAATGGCGCATGGTCGAAAATACCGTTGGACTGCTCGAGACTTTGAAAGGATTCCAGGATTCGTTCGTCCTACAGTCGGTCAGTCTCAATCTTGCCAGTTTTGCGTACGCCGACAATGCATATCTCGTGCGAATCCAACAACAGCCATCTCTGCTTGATGGGGCGATACAATTGTCCGTCACTCTGGGCTCTGTATCGAATAAACGCAATCCACATCAACGAATCGAACAGTATCTTTCACCCATAGCAACCAAGTATCAGAGCGATATGAAGGTCTTCTTCCACCTGCTGACACTGACGCTGCCGGTGTTGGATGCCTTACACATCATCGAGCAGGAAAGTCTCACTAATCCTGCATTCTACGTGGTAGCCAGATCGGCCGAGTCGTTCCGGATCTATTATCCGCGATTGCATGTTACTTTGCTCATCCGAGCAAGACCCGCTCCAAGTGCAGATGTGCTGCCAGACAAATTCAAGAAGATTGCCAACTCCATCGTATGGCACTTTACCGATGGCTCACGATCCTCGTTACCCGTGTTGGGACAACAACGGATGGACAGTTGCGACAGGATCTTTACCGAAGGTCTCAACGACGTATTAGATACCGATTTGACCTTTCCCGAGGGTTCAGGCATCGGGTCTGCACCAACATTAGCCAGGCGAGTTTTGTTGGAAGTTCACAGAACGATTTGCAGCACTCAGATGCCGCCAGATGCCGCTCGAGCACGAAGTACGATCAAAAATAAAGGGGAAAAGACCCAAAATAGGAAGAGCGAGAACACGACGTCCAACAAAGGACAAACGGGACAAGCTAGAAGAGGAGATAAGACCACCGCGTCCAGAGGACAATTCTTTCCAGACCATGCAAATCATGCTGCACAAGGCACAAGCGAGGTCATAGAGATCATATGAACCAATCACAATTGAAACAACAACGGACAACGCAGGGCGGGCACTCTCAGGGTAGATATTCGCATAGGAAAAGCATCATATAGCATAGCACAGGGCATGGTAGCGAGGCGATTGTCTTTTTGGTTCGGAGCAGAGAAAGCGTGCAAATTTATTCTTCCTGAGTATACCTTTAGATAATGACAGAAGTTGTACAGATAAGTCTCGCATTCGGATATTGTACTATACACGAAGCAAACTATGATTGCCGCTATGCGTTCGATTGATGGATGAGTTTGATGCCTGAGCACGGATCGTCTCCACAAATGCGCGCGTCTTGGTTTCCTAAACGGGTCAATCGCGCACTCCACCTTTGTTGGCGCACCGATTCGGTGATGCTGCGCATCACAAAAGGGCAACAACCACGTCTACCACTGGATAAGTGTATTTGAGCATCGATCTGGAACAGTCTGGGGAACAGGTCACGGTGATCGGGTCAGGTAGTGTCACGACGAGATGAGCAATCAGAGTGCTCTCGGCCACTTCTTCAGTCTCGATGTCCTGGATGGCCAACAACGGAAGAAGGATCCCACCAAAAAGTTGCGATGGCAGACGCTCGAGTTTTACGTTTATTACCTGGCCTTCATTGTGGTGGTGCCAATCATGTTTTACTCAGTCATTGTCATCTCGCGTCCCAGCCATCCGAATTACCCACTCTATCAACATTTACTGGAGGATGGATTCGGCCGAAAAGTGGACAACTCTGATACCCAGTACGCGAGCTTTCGGAATCAGATTCCGACGTTGGCAGTGGTCACTGTCGGACACGTCGCCCTTCGTTGGGTCTTTGATCAAGTGGTGAGATCGGGAAATAATAGGATACGATATGATTTAGCGTTTGGCATGATTTTTCTGTTTGTCATGCATGGTACAGGGGCATTGAAGCTTCTGCTGATTTCGACATTCACATACAATCTGGCCAAGAGAGGTGCCGGTACAATGCTCAATCCTACAATGACGTGGTTGACGGTCATCGGTCTGTTGTTCTTGAATGAGGCCCATCAGGGATACAAATTTACCATGATCAGTCCAAGTCTGGCCCCGCTCGATCAGTGGTCCGGATTGCAGGATCGATGGCACATTCACTTCAACATTACGGCTCTGCGACTCATATCCTTCAATCTGGACTATTACTGGTCGAGAAGGACTCCAATCAAGCAAGAGACCTCAAAAAAGGCAGCTGCCGGCCAGGTATCGGAAAAGGTCAGAATCGAAACGCCAGCCGCAAGCGAGGACTACAGCTATGGCAACTTTCTGGCATACGTATTCTATTCGCCGCTCTACCTCGCAGGTCCCATCATCACCTTCAACAACTACCTCTCGCAGACGGTTGTGCGGCCGGACACAATCACGTTGTCCCGTACTGTTCAGTATGCACTCCGTCTGTTGGTCAGTGTCATCACGATGGAATTCGTCCTGCACTTCATCTACGTCGTGGCCATGTCCAAGGCCCACGCCTGGGAGAACTTGTCGCCCCTGCAGATCAGCATGCTGGGGTACTTCAACCTCCACATCATCTGGCTCAAACTCCTGATTCCCTGGCGCTTCTTCCGGTTATGGGCCATGATGGACGGCGTGGAGACGACGGAGAATATGATCAGGTGCATGTCAAACAACTACTCGGCCCTCGCCTTTTGGCGGGCCTGGCACCGGAGCTTCAACAGGTGGATCCTGAGGTACATCTACATCCCGCTGTCGCCACCGCAAGCACTGCCGGCCCCGCCGTCTCCGGCGACGGGATCGGGCAAGAGGAAGGGCGGGCGGCTGGACTCGGTGGTGCGGACGGTGCTCAACATGTTGTGCGTCTTTACGTTTGTCGCCCTGTGGCACGACATCTCCCTCACCCTCCTGACGTGGGGCTGGCTCGTCGTCCTCTTCCTCGTGCCCGAGCTGGTGCTGACGCGGTTCGCGGCCCCGTACCGGTCGAGAGGGTGGTACCGCTACCTCTCGTCCGTCGGGGCCGTGGGGACGATCCTGTCGATGATGGCGGCCAACCTGGTGGGCTTCTGTGTGGGGCTGGAGGGACTCGGGAGTATGGTCGCCCTCATGTTTGGCTCGGTGGGCGGGTTCTTTGTCCTCGCGGCGTCGTGCGCCTCCCTGTTTGTGGGTGTCCAGATCATGTTTGAGGTGAGGGAGGACGAGGCGGCTCGGGGAATCAATCTTAGGTGCTAGGGTAATGCTAAATATTGTCATCCGTCCGTCCTACCGTCCGGTGTCCTGCGGTCACTTGTTGAGCTGTGCGAGGAGGATCGCTTGAATCTCCGCGGCAGTGTCGGCCGTGGTGACCTGACTGGCCATGAGGTAGACGACATTGCCGAGGGGCCTGACCATGACGCCGCGACCGGGCCTGTGGCCGTCTGCGTCTGCGTCTCTTGCGCCATGGGTCCGGAGCCTCGTGACGAGGGCGGCCGCGACGGTGCTGCCGTACCCGCCGGCCTCGTCGACGAGGGTCAGGGCGAGGACGGAGCCGAGACAGAGGACGCCGTGGACTTTTCGGTGGTGGGAGAGGGCGACGACGGCGGCCGGGTCCCAGACTGACCAGACGGGCGCGTCGGCCCACGCCGCCCGGCGCCCGGACACAAAGTCGCCGTCACCCTCGGCGCCGTACAGGCCATCGAGCAACTCGAGTGACTTGGCGGCGACCGACGTGCCCACGGGGTGGGCCGTGTACGAGTGTCCGTGCAACAGGGCCTCCTCCTTCCCCGGCCGGAAAAAGGTGCGGAAGATGGACTCGGTCGCGAGCGTCGTGGCCAGCGGCACGACGCCCCCCGTCAGCAGTTTGGCATTCACTGAAATGTCGGGCACCAGGTCCAGCAGATCGAAGCTCCGTCGTCGAGAGAGCCGGTAGAGGCCCACAAAGACCTCGTCCGTGATGACGGGCAGACCGGTCCACGGCGCGATACCGCCGTCGTCGTCCTCGTCTGCCGCTGCCAGAGGGGAAGAAGGAGAAGGAGCCGGCGGACAGAGACGGGTGGATGAGCGCACGACGGCGACGAGCAGGTGCTGAAACAACGGGTCCACAAACACCATCCCGCCCGCGCCCAGCAGGATCGGTTCAAAGATGAGGGCGCCGAAGCGTTGACCCCGGTCCAGGGCGGCCTCGAGCTGGGTCCTGATCCAGGTCCCGTAGACCCTCGCCACCTCGCTCCCCCGCCGCCGGGACAGGTCAAAGACGTCGTTGAGGGACTCGAAGGACTCGGCCGGCGTGTCCTGGCCAGCCTGGGCCGGGACGCGCAACTCCCACCGCCCGTTGCGCATCAACAGGCTCGGCGGGTCAAAGAAGAGTCCGCGGGCCTGGTACCAGTCCACCTCCTGATTGTAGATGTTTGGGTCCGAGGCGTCCATGGCTCCGATCGTGTCGCCGTGGTAGGAGCCGGTGAGGCCGATGATGCCCAGCCCGAGGGACTCCTTCGTGCCCTCCTGCCCGTACCGCGCCCGGGACGCCTTGAGGGCCATCTTGAGGGCCACCTCCATCGCGGTCGACCCATTGTCGGAGTAGTAGACCCGGCCCGCCCAGCCCCGGCCGACGGTGGCGAGTAACCGCTCGGCCAGGGCCAGGGCCGGCTCGTTCACCGCGTTCGGCAGGATGACGTGCCCGTACCGGGACGCGGCATAGGCCGCCTCCAGCGAGAGCGTCGCGTTGCCGTGGCCGAGTCCCTGCGTCCACCAGGACGCACTCCCATCGAAAACGGGCCTCAGCTCCGTCGCGGCCGGCTCGAACGTGGCAAAGTCGTCGTCGTGCGCCGAGTCGATCGTCGTCACGCCAGACTCGGAGAGGTGGGCGTGTTGGGTGAAGGGGTACCAGAGCTTCGAGAGGGCCAGGCCGGGCATCTCCCGTAACCGGGCCACCCGGGCCTCGTGTCCGTCCTGCAACTCCCGCCTGAGGGCGGCCATGATGGCGGACCGGGCGACGACGTCGTAGTAGACACCCATGTTCTCCGCGTCCTCCTCCGCGTCCTCCCTCCGTGCCGGCGGGGGCGGCAGCTGGACGACAGGGACCGGCAGCTTCGTAGACAGGTACGGCAGGTTGCCCCACTCCGACTTGAAGCCCACGAGGGCGGCCACATCGTACCCGTGCAGCCGTAGTGATTCGTATGCCGACACCGTCGTCGAGATCCCGCCGAGCTTCGAGTCTGCCACGAGGACGACGGGCAACCGGAACGGCCGGTAGAGGTCCAGTTGAGAGGACCCGGCCGGGCCCGGACTGTGCACTCCCCCAGCAGATTCAACAAACGTCGGTCCCCCGGCGCCCTGTACCGCCTGCGCCAACTTTTGGAGGATGAGCGAGTCTGCGGGCGGCTACCATCGTCAACATCAGTTTTTTTCGCGCCTTTGAGGGCAATCGGGTCGGGGGAAACATACATTCTGGCCGGCCGCAATGTGCGGGCTGCAGGGTTCGTCAAACTGGTAGAGCACCCTGCCGACCACGCCGGCATATTTCTCGACGTGCAGGTAATCCGCCTCGCTCAAGGGCCCGGTCGACACCGGTTTGATGTACGTCACGTCCGGTCCAAACGCCTTCACCAACAGTGTCGAGATGATTGTCTTGCCCACGCCCGTGTTGGCCCCGAAGATGGTGTATATCGGATGCGCGAGAGGCACTCGCCACGACATGATTGTTTTGCCTTGTTTCTGTATCACGTCCGACCTCACTCGTGCATTTTTGAAAGATGATGAATGATTGTTATTCGATGGGTCGGGATGGCAAGACGAACAGTTTTCAGTACGTCTGTGAGGACTTGGGATGCATTCGGTTTTTGGGTCGATCAGATGAGTATTGGAATCCACAAAATTATAAAGTTACTCCACCGGGGCTCAAAGCGGAAATACTTGCCGCTCATCATTGATTGCTTACATCTCTTCCATGAGCTGGAAAAGACAAACCTAGACAGGGCTGTTTCAAGGACGAGGGGGGGTATCAGGTACCAAGGAAGTACGGGTGCATTGAGATGATTCTGAAAAAGTCATGTATTACTATATTGCTAATCATTGAAAGCAGACAGCTCGCGTCTGTTGTGCAAGGTGAATATCATGAGAAAAGCTTGCTGAAATATATATGCGCTGTAGACTACTTTTCTCGTCCTGCGACTGGCGCGGGATAGATCGGTTGGTCTGCAGGGTACGAGGGGGGCGCGTTGTGTCCAGTGATTGGCGGCTGGTATGCAGAGTTGTAGTTGCCATAGTTTTGCTCCTGTGGATAAGTCTGCATCGGATACTGCTGAGTCTGCGGATACTGCTGGGTCTCGGGGTACGTTTGTGGAGCGGCATAGTTGTTCTGGTGATTGTCCACCACGCCGGTCTGCTGCGGATGCGAATACGGGGTTGCCCAGCCGGTGTACTTGACGGGCTGCATACCGCTGCGCGTCCTTCGACGGTTGCAACAGCAGACGAGGAGGTATATCAGGATGGCGAGACCGACAATGACGCCGAGCAGGATCCATCGGCCGTAACCACTCCAGCCGGAGTATCCGTAACCATCTACCAGCACGTCAGTCGAGTGATTGAATACTGTGCCACGCAAGACTTACAGCCGTAACCATATCCATACTGCCTCTTCCTCAGCGAGTTGCCCTCGTCAGCCGAATGTTCTTCGAGGCCGGCGAGAATGGCCGATAGCCGGGGGACGACTTGTGCGCCCGTGTCTTTGAGATACATTGTCGATTGTTTGCTGGAATATGGTCTGTCCTCCGCTGAATGTAAGTAGTTTATTGTATCCGTCGAGGACAGGACAGAGTCAGGCGGCAATTCCATGGCGCAGGGTGTGAGTGTAGGATGGAAGCAGCAGAAGCAGAAGCAGCAGCTGAGCCACACTGAATCACTGGGGAAAACGGGCGGCGGCGGCTTAATTACGTATCCATTGCAAGTGAATCCCTCCATCCGCCGAAAAAGAATTCGATTCCACGGTTACTGGCACGAGATTACCTGCACAGCCAATCAGATTGTCTCGAAACAGCCACAGAAATGAAGCCACAACCGATCGAATGACATCATCCAGAACTCGTGCACGTGCCTTTTGTTCATCAGCGCTGATTCGATTCCCGTTGTGTGATTGGCTGCTGATGATTAAGGTTGGTTCTTGCAGGTTGCGTGTGCATCCGTCATGATCCATCAGTCAGAACCACTAACGAGCTTGCCAAGTGATCTGTATGGGTACATCATGGTCCTGGCCTGCATAGACTGATGCCTGCACACTCCCGGAAATGTCTTTATTCGTGGAGAATCCTGCCCGGCCGAGCGAACCATCCACAGACTCGAGCGCGTAGCCGGAAGCAATGGCCCGTGAACAAGTAAACTCGTCGTTCACGACCGCGCATGCTCCTTTCGAGGATGTCAATGTGAATGTATCTTCGTCCCCCGAAACAGGGACAGCATTGAAGGTCGCACATGTTCCACTTTTGTACCACTTCCCACTACTGATCAGACAGCCACCCTTGTCCAGCCTGAGGTACCCTTTCCCCGAAAAGTTGCCTGACGATGGAGGTGTAGGATCCACTGCGGAGGATTTGGGCAGGTACTTCACCGTTGCGCCACAGCTACCCGTCTTGCCCACGATGGCAGCGTGCTCGAATGTCCCGTCCACCAGGGAACCCTGTACGTTGTAAAAGTACCAGACCTCATTCAGCGCACCGGACTGGCAGCCCAAGTACGGCTCATAGCCAGTCTTGTCCTTCAGGGCTGCCAAGATCATTGCTTTCGGGTACGACACTGTGTTGGATGGCACGATCCCGACATTGGCGAGCCACTCATACGTCGGCAGGCCCCTGAAGAGGCTCACTGCTTGTGAAAAGTATGGCACCACCCCATCCGTGCCAGCAGTGTTCGAGTCCCCGAAGCATGGTGGATCCAAAGTACTGATACACGTTCCATGCTTGCTCCACTCATGCTCCCAGAAATTCTCATCATGTCCTTGATAATCCTTCCAATAGACCTTCATGAAATCCAAGGTCTCCTGCCCATCAGACCCTGCACTCTCCAGAATCTGCGAAATGTTGTGAAAGACACGACTGTTGTCGCAATTGGCCTCGTACGTTCCATCACAATTGTCTGGCCACAGTCCGTGCAGGGTCCAAGAGTCTGAGGGGCCGGTAGGGGGGTTTGTGTCCCAGAACCTAATCTATCAACACATGGGTACAAGACAGTGCTGTGTAAAGTACTGTGTCTGCAGAATCAAGCCCCCAGGAGCATTGAAACAACAAGAGTTCTGGACGGTCGAATTGTGACAACTCAGTGCGCCATTGATGGGGCACGAGGATGACATTGACAGAGCAGTCTGCATCAGTACTACGATCAGTTGTCTGTTCTCGTCACTTATCTGTTTTTAGGACGTTATCAGTAGATTGGCCAGTCGAGAGCTTGAGTTCGGTCAACGGTGCAGAAGCATACCAACTCGGGCAGACTCTCGAGAGAGGTCCAAGGTTCCACGGTTTCGTTGTTTCCGGCACGATAGTGGAGACGAGATTGGCAGAATCAGCAGATGGAGAGACGCTGGCACCCGATTGGCTGGAGTGGTAGATCTTGCTCCACTGATGCTTCATGGCCTTCTACTCCATGCTTGAAGGGAAGCAGCAGCCATCAATGTGTACAAATGCCAGCAGCTGCATGCTCGCAATGAAAATGAGAAAAAGACAATTGCAGTACTCCTGGCGAAACTTGTAGCTTCAGCCTATGGAAGGGTGCACTGACCTTGTTGTGGTCATACACCACTAAGCCTGGACCATATATACACTACTGTCCAGTTGCACTATGCCTGTCTATTGACCAAGATCATATAGATCGCGTTCCCGAAATGCTCACGGCATATGCTCACCAATCAACCTTCGCGAGCTCATGGCTTGCACAAGGCAGCGCGATGCTGCACAATCGGATCCTCCAGAAGTCTGATTTGTAGTTTCTGCATCTTTTCAATGTTGAGATCCAGTGTCACTCTTTCTGAATCCCTGACAGCATCTACAGCGGCAAGTACTTCAGCACCAACTGCTTTGGCAATGGCAATGAGCTCTGTATCTTCCTCAGTCTGGTCAAGCCGTTGTCTTTGCCTCGTCAAACAACTTAGCGCGATGGAGCAGGCTTTGAAGTGAAACCACGGCCAATCATCCTGTGTCTGCAGCCGCTGTAGCATGTCACGTCCTATTGCTGCTCCTCTAAACTTAGAGGTTGACCAGTCCGTGTCGTTCTCTTCGAGCAGTACATTCATCCAGAGAAACCAGGAATCCTGCACAAATAGTGGATCGTCTGCAATTTCTGGGGCTATGGTGAAGGATGGTTCGCCAAAGTTGAGATGAGCTGCTTGCGTCTCATCGATCGGCAGCTCAATAGTCATACTTCGACTGCCACCCTCGACTTGATGCTCTTCAACAAACCCGTACTTGAACAGTAGCTCACCATTACCACGCTTGCCATAGCTGAAGAGCACTTCTTCGCCCGGTGCAATGTCGTACAGTGTGGATAAATGAAATCCCGTGTCATCCATTTCCCATACAGCATTCTGACTCCCTGTCTGACCTGGTTTGAGGGAGGAGTGGTTTGCAAAATCGATCACCGGAACCATACACGAATCATCTTCATTGCTCAGCAACGCACGGGAGTCCACCAACATTTCATACTTCATGAGGTCTTTCAATTCTAGTCCAAGCGTAAACTCACTGGCATTTTGCCGCCGCTTCTGATACTGCAGCCATGCCTCCAAGAATGCCATTTTGTCCTCGGCGACTCCCTCTATAGACGTGCCATCCAGTAATCTGCGTTCTTGACCGGACCAAAAAAGTGGCGACGAGACATGGTCCGGTAGCGAGTTGAGATATGGTGACCAAGGACTTCCATGTACAGCTGTGTAGGCCATAAGGATAATGATGGCCCTTCGAGATGTCAGTTTGACCCTGGCAGACCACTCATGGAGAATCGCTTGAAATGCCGGTGTCTGCGTTGCAAAGAGCTCAATATTCTTCAGAGTAAGCAAGAGATTGGTCGGAATGAAAATAGATTGTCCATTGCCGTTGTGTGCTGATGCTACGAGACTGTTTCCTCGTCCCGGAATTTCCTGAACATGCAGTTGTTCTATCAATGCGCCATGAGATGTCGCCCACTTGATGCACTCATTGGCGGGACTGGAGGGGTCCGTCATGGCGGATTGCTTATGCTTATGCTATTGATAGAGATCATGACAATCTCCCTGTCCACACCTGGGAGAACATGACGTACATGATATATGCACCCGAGAGATGTAATGCTGTGCCGTGGGTAAGTCTAAGAGCCTGGTCTTCTTGCAGACTTGTATCAAGCATTGGCGAGCAACAGGTGTCGAATGTCGAATTTGGCATGGTGGTGGGAAGTGATTATACGGTAGTGATCATGATCAGGCCTCAGAATTATCGCTTGAGAGTCGAGACGATTGAGCAATTTTCAGGGTTTGGGTAGCACGAGAACATGAGATTCGGATTTTCATGATTGCCATTGATCCTGATGAAACACGTGAACAGGTTACAGGTGATTTGCATGCAATTTAGATTGGAAATAAGCTTAAAGCTAAAGGCTGTCATATCATCTGTGCTACAGTGACATGACTCTTCCGATCATCCATGAGAGACGCGCTAGAATCTGGCGGCAGATGTAATTCTTGATTGATATCGTAGTACATATTGCAGGAGATGGTACAACCAACATGAATGACAAGGGCTTATCACCACCCGTGAGGCATGGCTCACAGGCACGAGATAGTATGAAGATGCAAGAAGAAAGCAAGCACAACATCGTCGAGTATGAGGGACCTGACGATCACGAGAACCCTCAGAACTTCAGTGTCGTGCGCAAGTGGTTCATCACCATCATCATCGTGAATGGGTCTTTCTGTGTAGCGGCCACCTCCTCGATATACACAAGCACTTATAAGCAAATGGTACTCGAATTCGGCACGAATCGGGAGGTTGCCACCTTGGGACTGAGCCTGTTCGTCCTTGGACTCGGAACATCTCCTCTGTTCTTAGCACCTCTATCAGAATTCTACGGCAGGCGTCCTATCTATCTAGTGTCTTTCTTTTTCTTCTTCATATGGCAAATACCGTGCGCCTTTGCGAAGAATATCGAAACAATGCTCATTGTCCGATATCTCGCTGGCTTCTCCGGAGCAGCCTTCCTCAGTGTAGCCGGCGGTTCAGTGTCGGATCTATTTTCAGGACCAAAATTGACATTGCCCATGGCAATTTTCTCCTGCTCGCCATTCTTGGGTCCAGTGTTTGGCCCATTGATAGGTGACTTCATTAACCAATACACTACTTGGCGATGGACCTTTCGTCTGACGATGATCTGGACCTTTCTCCTTTGGCTCTGTCTTTTCGTGCTAGTCCCGGAAACGTATTCCCCAGCCGTTCTGGCAAACAAAGCCAAAAGACTCAGGCAAACAAGCGGTGATTTGAATTACAGGGCGCCCATCGAAGTCATGGACAAATCCATTCTCCGAACCATACTGACCAATCTTCGAAGACCGTTCATTCTATTCGTGGAACCCATTGTTCTCCTGCTCAATACCTGGACCTCGATCCTTCTCGCGATACTGTATCTTTTCTTTTCGGCGTTCCCGATTGTTTTCGAGCAAGAGCATAATTTCCAACAATCCCAAGTCGGCATGACATTTCTGGGACTAGGAATCGGTATGGGTATCGCTGTTTGTCTCGTTCCGATATTCTCTCGTGTACAAAGGAGAATCGCCGCGGAGAAGGGCGATGCTCCAGAACTTGCGCTGCTTCCGGCAATGGCTGGTGCTATCCTTGGTCCGATAGGTCTATTTTGGTTTGCATTTACTACGAAAAGCTTTTGGCTAGTGCCCATCTTAGCAGGTATACCTTTTGGTTGTGCAACGGTCTTGACCTTCATCTCTGTCTTCACATTCCTGATACGCAGCTATACACCATGGGCTGCCTCAGCAATGGCTTCCAACTCGGTCGAACGATCTCTCTTAGCAGCCGTATTTCGTGAGGGACTCTTGTAGATCAGCTGAGGAATTTCACTGACAGAAATAGCACTCTTCGCAACTCAGATGTATAACAATGTCGGAAGTCGCTGGGCCAGTGCTACATTGGCCTTCATGGTCTTAGCCATGGCTCCGTTGCCGTTCATCTTCTATCGATGTAAGAACTGTTCTCCACGATCGAATAGAATTGACTCCATCAGATGGCGCAGTAATCAGAGCCAAGAGTAGAGTGAGCCAGATGGTGCATGCCGAGACCTAGAATAGAGTCAAAAGCGCATGAGACTGCAGAGACGCCTGACTGCCCCTGGAAATCACGTCAAGATCAAGGTACAAGTACACATAAGGTGTTACTCGTCGTAGAAGTTCTTTCTTCCAGTATGTGAATTATTACTCGAGATGACTTAGTTTACCCGCTAATTTCCCGGATTTCTGCCTTGCAGATGATGCGGGAGCAGAATGCCGACTACAGATATGGATTTTTTATGTTGCCAATACTCTCTTTCCTCTTCATTCTCAGATTATTCCTCTGAGTCTCTCACGTCCTTATTACCACTTGTTTCAGGACAATGGTCAAACACGAGTTAGCAGATGCTGATATGTCGGACTCGACTCGCCAAAGACTTGACACGACAAGTCATATCGTCATTCGTGCCATCATCACCAATAGACAAGCTACGATTGTCATTGGCGAGTCAGGAGAAACAATCGCCAAATTGAAGGCTTACAGCAATGCGGAACTTGATGTCAGCGAACAGCTACGAGGTGCCATCGACAGGATTCTGACAATTTCCGGCACGCATGAAGACCTTGCGAAACTGTATGGGGCTGTTGTGCATCAATTACTTGGCGAAGATCCTGAGAACACAAAGGATGCAGTCTCGAACGAATTCTCCATCAAAATTGCTGTGCCTCATGTCTACTTGAGTGCCATTATTGGGTCTGGCGGTTATCGGCTGCGGCAAATCATCGAGGCTTCGAGTACAAAAATTTATGCATCCGAATTCTGCCTGCCTCTCTCATCTGAAAGAACCTTGACAATTACTGGAAAGGCGGAAAATATATCTATTGCGATCGCAGAGATTGGCAAAGAATATCTCAAAATGAGGAGCAAGGCTGACACAGCAGTGAGCAACCCTTACGTGCCTGTGTCCATGTTTGGCCGCACTGGTCATCCGGAAGCGTTCCGACTCGTGAAGCCGCATGATACAATGCTTACACCATCGAATCCATATGGAATTGCACCGGCGAGCTTCAATGCACCTGCTTCAGATGCCGTCGACGGCTCGAACGACAACATCGTGTTGCCAAATGATCCCCGTGCAGGACCAGGCCGTGGTGCGACCAAGGACAAACTCATCCAGCAAATTTACATTCCAAATGACATGGTCGGTGCCATCATCGGAAAGCAGGGAAGTAAGATCAATGAGATCCGACAATTGTCCGGAAGTCATATCAAGATCAACGAGCCGGAAGCCTCACGAACGAATGAGCGGCTCATCACGGTGGAAGGTTCTCAGGAACAGAATCAGTTGGCGTTGTATATGCTGTACCAGCGTCTGGAATCAGAAAAGCGTCGGCAGTAATCCATCTTTCATGGCCACTTTATTGGTCGGTTGTAACATATTATCACTTTATATTTTACAACACCTCATGACATTATCTATAGAGTAATTGATGCCTACAATTTTGCCTTTCCACCTCTCGTTGCAACAAACTCATTCACTGCCCGTTGCACTTCCTTCAGAACGCTGGGATCCTCAATCGTGGCTGGGACTTCCACGCTCTTGTCTGGCTCGCCATTGATAGCATTCTCCACATAGGCTCGACACGTTCTACGCAAGGTCTTGCCACTCCTAGAAGTGTCAGTCTCAGTCGTTCATCAAGAATATTCGGGGGAATGAGGGGCCCTTACCTCGTCTTTGGCAGGGGTGTCTTGAGCCACACTATACCAGCTAGCGAAGCGATATTGCCAATTTCTTCCCTGACCGCCTTGTTTATTCCCTCAAAGTCGGGCTTGGACTGTGCGACGACGAAAGCGATGGGGACGTGTCCCTTGATGGCATCGGGCATGCCGACGACACAACTCTCACTCACGCCAGGGACGGTGGCGATGACGGCCTCGAAGGCGCCGGTGGACAATCTGTGTGCGGCCACATTGATGATGTCGTCCGACCGGCTCAGGATATGGACGAACCCGTCGTGGTCAATCTTGCCGGCGTCGCCGGTATCGAACCACCGGCCCTTGAAGCGGCGCAGGTAGCTCGCCTCGAACCTGTTGTTTGTGTCGCGCCAGAGACGGGTCAACATGCTCGGCGGCAAGGGTGTCTTGAGCACAATGTTGCCCTCTGACCCGATGGGCAGTTCCTCGCCAGAGTCGTCCACGATCCGGATATCGTAGCCTGGCGTGGGCGGGCCTGCACTCCCTGGTTTCCCGTGCGGTTTGTCGTCGAGTGACTGCAGCACACCGGTGATTGGACTGCCGGACTCGCTCGACCAGTAATTGTCGACGACTCGGAACTGCTTGCCGACATGGGCCTGCAGTGCGTCCGAGTAGGCTACCACGATGGACGGCTCCGACCGCTCACCCGCCAGCATCAAGTTTCGCAGCCCTCGCAAGTCCCGTCTCCTGACCTCCGTGTGGTCGGGATCACTTCCCCGTAGCGCACGCAGGGCAGTCGGTGCACAGAAGAGGACATTGACGCGCCACTCCTCACAGATCCGCCAGACTTCGGTGCCGTTGCGCATCGGGACCTTGCCCTCAAACAAGACCGATGTGCAGCCCCCGAGTAGTGGTGCATAGACGATGTACGTGTGGCCCACGACCCAGCCGATGTCCGATGCACAAAACATGACGTCTCCCGGCCTGAGGTTCATGAGCGTCCTGATGGACTGTTTCAGGTGCACGGCATAAGAGGAACTCAATCGACTCACGCCCTTTGGTGCCCCGGTGGTGCCGGACGTGTAGAGAGTGTAGATCTCATCCTCTGCACCGGTGGGCGTACACGCTTCGACCGGTGTGGCCTCGTTGACTTGTGCCTCCCAGTCGAGAAACTTGCAAGGCACCTTCTCGTTCTTGACAAATTCGTGTGTGTGGTTGGGTCGTTGATAGAGCACCGTGCAGGGCGGCTTGTGTTTTGCGAAACCGATGGCCGCGGTCACAAGCGGCACGTACGGCGTGATGCGCTTCTCCTCTATGCCGACACTCGCAGTCAATATCACCTTTGGCGTCGCCGAGTCTATCCGCTTCGCGAGTTCCTTCGCAGCGAATCCACCAAAGACGACAGAGTGGATCGCTCCCAACCTGGCACAAGCGTACATGCCCACCAAGGCCTCCGGTATCATGGGCATGTAAATCATCACCACGTCTCCCTTGCCCACCCCCAATTTGCGCAACACATCAGCAAACAACTGTACCCTCACCAGTAAATCCGAATACGTGATGACGTCCTTCGAATTCGTCACGGGAGAGTCCCAGATGATTGCCGGAATGGATCCTTTCCCAGCCAAGACGTGTGTGTCGATGCACTCGTAGCACATATTCATCTCTCCTCCCGGAAACCACGTCCACTTGCCATCCGTCCCCATCTCTATCGTCTGATTCGGTTTCTTTGTCCATGTGATACTATTTGCTGTCTCATGCCAATACCTCGTCTGGTCTTTCAGGGACTGTGCATGCAGGTCACCCTGCGAATACTGGTTCGACATGGTTGAATGTGCCACACTTGTCGAACGTAGAGGCTCGATGCAGCTTCTAAGTCGTCACCTGGTGTCGAAGTGGAATTGGCGGGATAGACTTACCCCGCAAAAAGTTGGGGAAAAACGGGAGATCATCTGCTCAACTTTGACAGGAATTCGCCAGCCCCACGATGCGATACGATCCATTACCTTCTAAAACAGCCTCGCCCTACCATTGAAGTACTTGTCCACATTGACGTCAAAGTTCTTGACCTTCCATTCACCCAACCTTTTGTGCTTCAGCGTACTTTCCACACCTTCGACAAAATCTTCATTGTGCATGAATTCGCATGCAATATTGTATTCCTTTTCAAACACCTCGTCAATGCCCCAGTTCACTCCCTCCCTTTGTGCCCTCAACGCGACAGCGAGACTCACTGGAGACTTTTGTCGCATTGTCGCCGCAGTCTGTGCTGCAAACTTTGAGCCGTCAGTGGCAAATTTATCCAGACTTTTCAGTACTAATGGAATGCTGGATGCTTCAAAACTAGTCAATTCTCGCTCATGTCGTCCCAACTCGAAGGTCTCATTGATCTTCTCTGTAAATTCGTCGATCGTCCTGGAGATGCGACCGAGATCACTCGTCTCTAGTTCTGCGAGTCGGGCTTCGAGCGCAGATAGTCGTTCGCTGGGCACGAAGTGAGTTCCCAACCCGGCGAGCACGACTTGAGCACCAGTCAACCTGGAAGCGGTACAAGCAAGATACTTGCCAACATTGCCTAGCTTCGCGAGGAACCGTGACGCGCCCACATCAGGGAAGAATCCAATGGTCGATTCAGGCATTGCAAATACTGTCTTCTCGCTGACTACTCGTATGGGCGCATTGATTGTCAGACCGACCCCGCCACCCATACATATGCCATCGACCATAGCGACGACTGGTTTCGTGTATGTCGCAATTGCATGGTCTAAACGGTACTCTGCTGCAAAGTATTCCTTGCCAATGTGATGCTTGCCAGCCTTGTTCGATTCTGCCAGGGTCGCGACATCTCCTCCAGCACAGAAAGCCCTGCCGTTGCCGGCTATAAGTATGATCTTCGAGTCTGATGATTTTGCATATTGTTCGAGCCGAGGTTGAATCTTCTGGATCATCGACAAGTCGAGAGAATTGAGTTTCTTTGGCCTGTTGAGTATGACTTTGCGCACCGAACCGGTGCTGGAGAACAAGACATCGTCTGGCACAAAGGGTGAATCTGGCACCAGACTGGCATCTGTGGACAGCGGTGAGGCCGGATCGATCTTGGCTCGTAGCGGCATGACAGTGGTGCGGCAGAGGGGAGTGAGTGATCTGAAGTGTGGCCTGCCAATGAGTGCTTTCATGAACTCCGGAGCTGACGATGCTCGGACAACTGCTCGTGTGGTGTATATGTATCATAGTACAAGTACCGTCGGGAATGCTGCAGTTTCCCCGTAAAGGCGGATTGCTACCAGCAAAGATGGAGAACCTGGATGAACTTCGGATTTAGCGATGGTTCGAGAGTAAGTTTATATGCCAGCGGAAATGTTCTTTATTCATGAATATATACTTCGACCCCAGGCCTAAGTCGAATGCTGCTACTACACTATGCACATCAGAGCGACCCTGCTGCCACTCGCGAGTTATTGGCTCGAGAACTCTTGGTCTCGCACAACCTGTTGGGCCGTCTCGCATGAGAGTTGTGTTAGGAGATCCAGTGCGGCAATTTCTCGTGCGCTCATACCGACAGCTGCTATCGGCTTGTCCAACTGCAGCTTTGCACCGCCTTGATATGATTTGGCGGACATGAAGTCCGGCGCTCGGCTGTTGATCTGTGTGGCAATTTTGTAGTTTGGCTCAGCATCGTAGTCATTATTGAGGTGCTCGGTTGTCATCACGGTGTCATTGGATTTCGTATTGAAGTACTGCTTGCTTTCTCTCAGGACTCTTGACACTCGCTTGGCTAATACATCTTGGAGGACAACACCAGTCTTCAATGTGTCCTTGACTCTATTAGAACTCTCATCATCGAAAATCGAATCGATTTCCGCCGTCGCTATTTCTACAGGTGTAGGGGGCAAGGAGTGATGGGTTGTGCTCGTAAGCTCTTGATTAGATTGTGCAGAATTTGATGTCTTCGCGAGTGTAGTACTTCCTTCCTCGCTGCGAGCATTGCCTGCACGTAGTGCATTAGTTGGAATCTGCCTCATGGTCGGGCCTTTTCGAAAAGGCTTTTTTTGTTTTGCTCTATTAGGCACCAATTTGTTGATGGAAGAGTGCCTGGCAATGTCCTGTGCAGCT
Organism: Taphrina deformans; assembly: GCA_005281575.1. NCBI lineage: Eukaryota > Fungi > Ascomycota > Taphrinomycetes > Taphrinales > Taphrinaceae > Taphrina > Taphrina deformans. Next base: position 141,591 of record RHGG01000031.1, read on the forward strand.
TTGCTGGCCATTTGTGTAAACAAACCTGGCTGTGTGCCCTGATTGACTTCTTGGCTAGCACCAAAATCGGGCAAGAACAGTGGCGATTCCGGCGGAGTTTGCTGAGACACGATCTTAGTCGGCGAGAAGCTGGAATTGTTGGGACGCATAGCCGGACTCTGCGGGAATTGCTCGATCAAATTGCTGAGCTTCTCCGACTTAAGCTGTAGCTTTGTTGTGCTGGACAGGTGTGACACTTCGGCACAAGCACCGATCTTCTTTGGCTGTATCCTGCCTGCACCACATGGGACAAAGGTATCGTCGTCCTGTATCAAGCCGCGTGCATTTCCGTCACTCTGATGATCGTACGCAGGGGCGTTCGACATAAACGATCTTTGATCGACGTCACGAAGACGGCGCTCGTCCTGCCTTGTAGCAGCCGTCCTGTCAATAGCATTCGAAGGCGTTTCTTTTTGAATCGGACCAGGCTCGGAGAGCGTAATTTGAGCTTGCTGTTTTGCTTTCTTATCAGAACTGAGGCTTCCCATCCCTGAACTCACGACTGTGGCAATGCCTAAATTCTCGCTTCCGATCTGTGTATGTGTTTGACTATTCTCATCGAGTGCCAGCCTTGAGCATGTAGTGATCAGATTTTCGTTTTTCGTCGTCTGTTCAGGCACCCACCTTGAAGTATCGATGTCATAGATGGCTATGTCATTTGCATGCACAACGTGACCCACGGCAAGAGCCTCCGGTACACGTTCCGAAACCTCGCACTGCTTGCGTTGAAGTCCACTGACTGTTCCACTCGTCTCTGACTGACCTCGAAGGACTTCGGCAGATCCTGTACGGTGCCGCTTCGCTGCGAGGAGTTCTCGACGTTTCGGTTTATTGGTCGTTCGTGTGGGATCTAGCTTAGACTCCTTCCGTGATTCTGATACTGTATCGTGCTCTTCGTTCGTGTTCAACACGGCGCGATTTGTAGTAGACTCCAGTACAGACTCCAGAGGTGCTGATGTATTCTCTATTTCTACCACAACCTCGGGAACTTGATCTGGAACATCATGTGACATCGTGCGCTTCTCGGATTGCCTCTTCCTTTTAAGCCGTGGTCTTTCGTTTAAACTACCTTTCTCTGTTGGCGTTTCAGGCCTCTTGGCTTTTCTTCGTGTAGCGAGAATGGCATCTGGTACAGGTGGATCTGTTTCACTGTCGTCTTTCGGCAAGATGACTTGATCTTGGCGAGCAAACCAGCCAGGACCCGCCGAGTCTGCGCCGGATCTTGCGCCTGGAGTCGGGTAGTGCACCTGTCTCGCGACTTGAGGAGTTATAAGTTTAGTTCGTATTCTCGGATTGGTATGGAGTCCTTCCTCAAGAGGTTTCTTGCTGGTTTCTGGAGCAGTGCTCGGCATCACAATAGTACGCCGTACACGTGAGGCAGGAACAGGATAGATACGTTTCTGCTCAAGACGTGAGACGCGAGGAGTACTTGATGTCATTGTCATGGTCCTTGATTTAGTTGTGGGAGTCTGCACCACGGTCAGTGTTCGGGAGTCTGGTTGGCGGTCAACTTCAGGACCAGACTTTTGAGCTGTCGTCCTGTAGATATGTTCCAAATTGGCCTGTATAGTCTCTAGTTGGTCACCTATCTGCACGATTGCACTCGAAAACTCTAGCTCGCTATTGGAAGAGATGTTTTTGTTAGGAAAGAACTCATTGGCTACTGGCTTTCGTTGGTCATCATAGAGAATCGCTCGGTAGTTGAATGTGTGCCACTTTAGATAGCCGTCATGCCAGTCCTTCGCTTTCTTCTTGACGCTTTTCGTATACATGACACCAAATTCGTGTATGTCGGCATGCGCTGGTAGTCGTAACGGCGTCGCCATGCTCGCGCAATACTGTTATCGCAGTGCAAATGCAGGAAAAAGATCGAATGACCACATATATTGCGAATCTAAGGCATGCAAACAGATACGCAGTCAGATGACATAGCTTATAGCATTTTTCCTCTTCGAACACTGGTTGTTGGCCCAATAGCTAGCGCAGTTTCTTTCGTCTTTTCGTCCTTGGGAGTGTACACGCTCAAGGATCAAGTTCAAAGACGACCGTGGCAATTTGTGGAGAAATTGCTGTCGCGTCGCACGCGTAGCGCGACCTACCACTAATGTCACTCAAGCCGTGACGCCACAGTCTATATCTTCGTAACGTTGTGTACAAGCAGGCAGCAGTCCAAGAGCATTTCTAGATGATAGTTTTCTTGGTAGGGCTCTTCTGATTAGTGCTATTTCTCTGTGCGCAAAAACATCGACTTCAAGATGCAGGTAATTTATACAGTCCTCCACTGAGTTCGACTCCCCCATCTCGTGTCTTTCGTTGCAAAAACAGCTTGAGCTGATTTAACGACTTGTCATAGCTAGGAGCAAACATGCCGAGCATTGAATGTATCCTTTCCGGCTGCAATGAGCCCACATTTGTCAGCATACCAACGATAAAATTCCAGTACATGGACATCTCATCTACCTCCTCTACCACGTCCGGCACTACCTCCTCCATCATCGGAAGATGGTTGGAACCACTACCGGAAGTGGACACCTCCAGCACAGTATACCTATGGTCATTCACAGACAGGACCCCTTGCTTGACCCAAAATGCGAGATTTCTGCGAGTCTCACTTTCGGACAGATTCAACGAGGTGCTGATGTCTGCCAGCAAGAGAGAGCTTTGTTCACCAAATAGCAGGACTGATGCCGCATGAGCTGGCGTCACCATCATGTCCAAGGTTCTGTCCTCAAGTTCGATTTCAACCCTTACATGACCCAGGTCTTTCTGGAATATTAAAGATCGCTGTGCCTTGAGCTTCGAGTATTCTGCAGAGTAGTCACTCAACAGACCAGCAAGATGTGCCGGTAATCTGAAGCCCTGTTCCGGCACAGCTCCCTCTGCTGACGCCTGCGGCTCGTATGTATTGGACTTCAGATTTGGCCAATATAATCTAGAGACAATCGTCGTGTGGATCACTCTGTCGAGTCCTTCTGCATTTGCGACACCGTCCCTGGGCTCATGAACCGCAAGATCAACGCGTCGCGAGTTGCTCATATCCTTCAGCATGACGTCGCAAACGCTCAGCATGCCGTCTCCAAACCTGACTTTTAGTAGTTCGAGATTTCGTAATTCTTGATCAATGTTGTGATCAGTAACTGCCAGCAGTCGATCAGCCAGTAAAGTTTGTAACTCTCGTGCAAAGACATCTTTGTTCTCATAGATAGAAATCAGACTGCCTATGATATCTGAAGCTCGATTCTTTGCATAGTCTGGGGCTGCGTCGATTGGATCCGGCAACCATAGCGGGTCATCCTCATCATTGACTTCCTCCGGTAACTGTTGCTCAGATAGTTCAAGAGATAGCTCTCCGTCGACCTCTCCAAGCAAGGAACTTATAATACAGCGAATGGTGTCCGATCGTTCCCGCAAGTACTTTCTCAAAGGTCTGGCGACCTTGTCCAGCAAAACGCCCGGGGGATCCAGAATAAGAAAAGCTCGAATCGTTGAGATATATACAGTGATGATGTCGGGAGTATTGGCGCCAGGGTGAAGGAGTCTCATTTGGCATTGCTGTTTGAATTTGCGTACAAGCTCTGCTCGCATCTCGGTCGACCTTAAACATTGCTTGAGATCCTCCAAAGCTGCTCCAGAGGATGGAAAGTCCACGATGATATCGAACAATTCATCTATGCGGAGTTTTGCGAGTCCTTGCTCGGGTAACGATTGAATTTGCTCTTCCGTGATTGGCATACGTATCAACGTCAACAGACGACGCGGTCGTTCCATCATGGTCGTGGTCAAAAGTGGTAGAGCAGACTCTGACCACTCGTTAGCAAATTCTTTTCGTATAGAGTTTGTGAGGTGTGATCGGAGAACAACCTGGAACTCCAGCACAAAGATCTCCCGTAAGCCAATCCTTTCAGTCATGCCAAACACTTCTTCCAAGTATGAATCCTGCTCGCTGTTCAGTTCGGCGTCGATCCAGTCGTGAATAGCACGCGTCCATCGGCTTCCACTAATTTGTGCCCTGACTAAAGCCTTGAAGGGTTCGGATATTCCACCGACCGACACCTGTAACCTTTGGAAGCAGGCTTCATATCGTTTCAAGCCCTCGCTCAGATTCGTAATGATGCCTCTCAGGTTATGCACTGAGGGTTCCACAGAGTTGAGCGCGGGAACAATTTTCTGTTCAAAGGTCGTGCGTATGAGCTCGATATAGCTTTGTAGCACCAAATCTGGGGACAACGTGGACATGGCTGTGTCAAGCTCATGTTGAGACCCTTCTCTAGCATTTGAAGTCTTGAGATATGCTTGAATAAAGTGCCAATCGTGAATGGTGTTGTGATCAATCTCATATATCGTGGAAGCACGTTGAATGATGTTGCGCCGTGAGATAGTCCGCATCGTAAAGCTTCTCCGCTTGGACTATTTCGTGCATCTATCTTAAAAGCAAGTCTGTTCGTAGGAGAATCATATATGATGGTATTTGAAGCAACGCGTCTTGATTTATGAATCGCAGATGCGCAGCGATTGAACTGCTGCAGACAGAATGCATCTCGAGAAGTGTGGAGATCCGTACTTTAGCCGACAATACTCCACTAATTGCATTCTGACAATCCATGCATTCATGTTGATTCAGGCATACATGAAACCCAATATGAAGGCAAATAATCAAGGTGCATACACTTGTGTGTTCAAAGACTCTGAAATATTTACAACAGCTGTGTCTGAACAATGCTGATTCTAGCATTGCAGACTGGTTGGTCTGAAACAACGATATGCATGCAACAGACAACGGCCGGTCATTGTCAACGTCATCCAGCCTGACGCGCAATGACAATGGTGATTGAGATCTTTGTCCTTATTCATGATTTTGTACGTACAATCCCATTAGCCGCAGCAATGGGCCACCTACACAGTCTCAACAGATGGCTTTTCTGTAGTGCCGGCCGTCGATCCTGTCTCAGCAGTAGACGCTTTAAATTCCTTTGCATTTCTACGCTCCAGCAAGCCAGGCTTCCTCGAGTCCAATATGGCCAGATAGCAGAGAAGCATCATACAGAGCACCATACTCACGCCGTCAAGTCCAATTAGATATCCCTCCGTTGTGTTGATGTGGCCGTTCCAGCCCTGCAAGAGTTCGATAGCCCGGTAGATATTTCGGATGAAGATGAGAACTGTGGCGAAAATTGCCGCAACAAGCACCTGCGTATCGAAACGGACACCATGACGGACCGATTTCACGAGGAACTGGGTTCCCAGTATGGTGAAGGCAGTCATGCCGGCTAGTTGCACAAAGACACCACCGACAACGATGTAACTACCCTTCAACGATTCGGCGTTGGTGTTTGCAGAGCTGGCGATCCCGCCACCAACGGCCTGTATGAGCAGACTGAGAAAATCGATTGAACAGAAGACAATAATGTACGTTCTTGGAGACAAGGCTGAATATTTCGGTGCCTTTTGAATGAGAATTCCCAGCAGGATGTAGAGCGCGGCTGAAAATAATGCCGGGGCGATGAGAAGGCAACAAATTTGCATGATGAACATGTGGGAGTTGCAGACATGATGGTGGGCAACAGATCTCCCAATCCAGCCAACAGTCTCGAGTATGCCACCGATGGCAAAGGAGATGAACCACTTTCTCTGTCTGACAGAGACAAACAAGGAGTAGACTGTCAGTATGCCATAGATGACAGTGAATGCTATTCCAGCAGCCAAGGAAGGGATGTAGCCGTAGGACCCCTGATTCGGGTCGCAGTAGTCTGAAGAGCTCATGGTGATATTTGAGCAGGAATAGTGTCGAGGTTGAGCGAGGTCTGAGTGGTCTTGAAGATTATGCTTTTGCGGCCACGATTGGAGTGTTCCAAGGGACTGACAAGGCCTTCTTATATGTCTGCGCCCAAATGCATAAGCAAAGCAATCATCTCGAGGTGCGTAACTGGTGCAAATGTGCCAAATCCTCACAAGTCGAGTTTTGGATGGTTACTGCATGAAGCGCCAGCCGCAATCATTGGGGAGCCAACATCCCACTTTCAGGAGCGTCAGATCTTGCCGAAAGGAGATGTTTCTGCGCGAATGTGATAGATAAGTGAGCCATTGAATGAAGGGGAGGAAAGGTGACACAATCCAGCGGTTCCGAAAACTGCTGATGCGTCATAAAAGCTTAGACACAGGATCTCCGAAAAATGGAGGCTTGTCATCCATCCGAATGACTTTACAGGATCTTACCGAAAAGACTGGGAGAATATTCAGAGAAGTCTTTACGAATCAGAATTGACCATGAATCGCCCTTTCCGAGCAAGGCAAAGGATAGGATACTCGCTGCAGCGCAAAAAAGAAAGAAAGAAAAGTATCCCTGCGCATGAATGACAGACACGTCGCGGATGGCGGTTTGTGTGGACGCTGGGGAGCCGCTGATTTCGTTGTGGATCATGCGGCCGAATCTCCCATCTAACGCCTTTTCTCGACTTTTTACGCGCTGCGCTTCCTTTCCTTTCCTTTCCGCTTTCATCCCTGCCACGGAACGATGATTGGCTGGTGAATGCCTGCAATCTAATTTAGGTTTCTGCGGCTCGATTGCCATCTGCAGCTGCCGACTGATTTGTGCGGAGGAGATGTTATGTCCTGGTCGATTCTCCTCTGTCGTTCTCATCCGTGACTTTCTTCATGGTAGTGTATTGTACACTGCAAGTCAAGGGATGAGGTGAGAAAAGTTTGATTCCGGCATTTTGAGCCGTCGTCGGTAATCAATGACATCCAATGGTCATGCTCGCTCGACCTTACTGCGAACGTCAAACTTGAGCAGAGATGCACGGCACGGAGACTGTACTGCCTACCGTGCAAAGAGCGATGAGTCAAGTACACAATTCGAAGGTCTTCTTGTCTGAGCTGCCAACGACAGACACGGACGCACGAATGCATCTGTGAAGACTGTGACAGTCGAGAACTCTCCAACATTCCGCCCAGAGGACACTTCAAATTGCACATCTCGACAAAACAAGTATGTAAGCAATCTTGAGATTAAGGCACAACCTCGTCCTGCTACTGATGCGCTTTCCTTCTTCAATGCCCTGGGGAGACAAGAGACTGTTCTCAACCAATTGTTACGTACCTGCGGACAACTTGAGCGAAATAAAGCGCCGGAACTGCATTACAGTATTGTTGTTGAATGTAAAAGTGCCGCTGGAACTGTATATGTTGGACAGCACTCCAGCGAAGCTTGTTCATTCAGCCGATAAGTTCATTCGTTCTGTTAAGGACCTGATTGACCTCTCTGAATGTCCAGTCCGCACAAGATTGAAATGTGCCCTGCGCATTGTACAGTCTATTCACAATATTACAAGCCTTTGACGAAGAGTGGTGTCATTGATAGATGACCAGATTGGACCAACACATTGTTACATGCAGTCTATCACGCCATGTTGAGCTAGATTGAGGCCGGTAACGTCCTTATCTGCAAGGTAATCAATTCGTAACAATCACATCATTCGTCGCAGCTCAATGGTACTGCAGAGCTAGAATCTGCCAATAACAAGCCTGCCCACACGACCGAAGCATATATGCCATCTGCAATCCTTCACATGATATCTTCACGACTCATGAGTAAAGTCATGTGAGAAATCTGAATAGATTGTCATGCTTCAAAACTGCGTGTAACAATGCAATCTGGGTAATCACGCAATCCTCGCAATCTATTCTGTGTTCTTGCTTGCGGGCCAAAGGTTCAAATCACGATGCCTCCCTCTTCAATGATTAATCCATCTACACCGCATCTCTCTTCGATCTCAGTTTTCAGTGTCAATTGAAGCTGTAGGTTGTACCAGTCTGCGTATAATGACAGTCGAGATCGAGCTTGAGCGCAAGAGCTCAGATCACACTGCTCTGTCACAGGAACCCGTGTCAAATGGACCATTAGACAGCGAGAAACAGCCTCAACTTTCAGAAGAGGAGGTTGCATATACTGTGAACGAGGTCGACGGCATAAAGCTTCTTGAACAAGTGATAGAAGAACGTTCGTGGCCTATGCACCTACACATGATGACAGACACTAACCGTACCAGATCAATTCGATCAAAACTTTCCACACCACATCCTCGAACGCGCTGCCAAGTTGTTGAAAGAGGAGCAAGACGGACATGTCTCAGAAGAGCATGTCAGACACCTACTGGAAGAGATACAAACGGAGAGAAATCTGCTCCTAAACGATTCGCCATACCCAGAGGTGCGAGCTGTCGTTGACAATACCGACGATACCAATATCCCGTGCAACACTTTCCGAGCGTGGTTTCTGGGACTTTTTCTGTCCATTGTTGGCACGGCAATCAATGCTCTCTTCAGTTTCAGGATGCCAGGGATATATATCTCACAATTTGTAGCTCAGCTGGTTTCTTACTCCATGGGAAAAGGTCTTGCAAGAGTTCTTCCAACTCGTCACTTCAGCCTCGGAGCCTGGCGATTCACACTCAACCCTGGTCCGTTCTCGCAGAAAGAACGTAAGCTTCCGGAGTGTACCCATAGAAGGAGACTGACGATGTAGACATCCTTATTACCGTCATGGCTACAGTCTCCCTCGGGGGTGCTTATGTGACTGATCTTTTCGTTGTTCAACGCTTGCCGATGTTCTTCAACCAGAATGAAGCTGGCTCTCGCGCTGGCTATCAGATTCTCTTGACGCTCTCGACGCAACTGATCGGATACAGCTGTGCAGGCATGACTCGTCGGTTTCTAGTCTACCCGGCTCAAATGATCTGGCCAGAGAATCTAGCAGCGATCGCTTTGACAAAGGCCCTGCACCGTGACGATGGGAGAGTCAAAGAGCCCGTCAAAGGACCGTTCAAAAGGCTATGGAGCATATCACGTCATAGATTCATGTTACTCTCCATATTGGCTATGTTTGTGTACTTTTGGCTACCAGATTTTCTCTTCCAAGCTCTGTCTTACTTTAGCTGGATCACTTGGCTGGTAAGGACGATTGTAAAGATGTTCATTACACACGTTGATATTGACAGGCTCCAAAATCGGTCATGGTAGCACTTATCGCTGGTAGTCAGTCAGGGCTGGGTCTGAATCCATGGACGACCTTTGATTGGAACATTGCCACAACTCTTTTCGATCCGATCATTACACCATTATTTTCCACCATCAACATAGCTGCCGGTATGATCCTGATGGCTCCACTTATAGCCATTGTCTTTTTCACGAATGTATGCCATTCACCTGCTTCTCTCCAAGGAAGACTGACAACGGCAGACATGGAATACAGGCTATCTACCAATCGTGTCGAATCACATCTTTGACAATACTGCCACTCATTACAATGTGTCAAAGATCTTGACGTCTCAAGGTCTTTTTGATCAAGCAAAGTATGATGCCTACTCTCCAGCGTACTATTCCTCCACGAATGCACTCGTATACGGAGCTTATTTTGTCCTCTATTCTGCTTTGATCACGCACACTGTTCTGTACCACAGGCAGCCAATCTGGCTCGGGATCAGATCTGTCTTTAGGTGGAAAGCTGCTCGCGAGTCTCACAACGACGTGCACAATCGCCTGATGTCAAAATACCAGGAAGGTATGATGTCGCGCTATCAAATGATCTTGTGACTGATGATTTAGCTCCGGAATGGTGGTATGCATCGGTCCTGATCATCTCTATCGTCTTTGGTATCGTGGCTGTGAAGGTTTACGATACGGGTATGCCGATTTGGGGAGTCTTTTTTGCTGTCGCCTTGTGCATCACATTACAAATTCCGATCGGAATCATTACCGCAGTCTCGAATGCCGAAATCGGACTCAACGTATTGGCAGAGTTCATTGGTGGCATGGTCACGCCAGGTAATCCATTAGCACTGATGATTTTCAAGTAGGTCGCAGGCTCGAACTAGGAGATGCTGAGCTCATGACTTCAGGACTTACGGAGCCATCGCTACCTCGCAAAGTATTGCGTTTTCTAAAGATTTGAAGATGGGACACTATATGAAGGTATCGAATCATGAGTTTTCTGCTTTCAACGGTCTGATATGCCTAGATTCCCCCGAGGGTGATGTTCGCCGCACAGAGTGTCGCAACAGTCATCAGCTCCCTTGTGTCGGTCGCCGTCACTGATTGGGCCATTGAAAACATACCGAATCTATGTTCGAAGCACCAGATCAACCACTTCACCTGTCCGGGATCCAATACATTCTTTTCGGCTGCTGTCATCTGGGGAGCACGTAAGCCATGAAATCGAGAGACATCAATGTGGCAATACTGAAATGCGCAGTTGGTCCCAAGAGAATTTACGGCGCGGGTGGCATCTATCATATCCTGACGGTGGGCTTCCTCATTGGTCTGGTACTTCCCGTTCCATTCTTTTTCCTGACTCGACGATGGCCAAATTCGTGGGTGCGCAACGTACACATTCCTGTCTTGCTCATCGGATGTCATTTATGGGTGCCATATGTGAGTGCTCTTGAGAATCGTGACAAGCAGAATCTGATGGTGCAGAATCTTTCGTACTTGTGGCCAGCTGTGATTTTCGCACTGTTCTTCAACTGGTATCTGAAGCGCAACTATGTCCTCTGGTGGGAAAGGTGAGCATTTGGATCCTCCATTCTGAGGGCGGTTCGGACTGACTTGTCAAGGTACGCATACGTCTTGTCGACGAGTTGGTCAGTCGGCATCGCCTTGGCCGGCGTCCTCATCTTCTTTGCAGTACAGTATCATCCAGTCGACGTGAATTGGTGGGGCAACAACATTGTCAATACGGGGTGTGATGCGGAAGGATGTCCTTGGATGGAGTTGCCAGCCTCTGGTCACTTCTAGTGGCTGTCGTTGAGCTCAGTAAGCCTCACGACGTAAATCTGGTCTCTATATAAGTGTAGATGCTGTTGGAGGTATGGTGCCTGTCGAATAGACCCGCCGCGAATTCAGATGTTATTAAATAGAATAATCAGTGCTTCTTTGCGACCGGCTTACCCCGTGACTGTGTCCATTCTTGAGCAGATCTCACATTGTCGGAACCATCCATACGGACCAATCGTAGCATTCGTCAGATTGTGACGAGTGAGCATCGAGATTTTGGGAAGAATTATGCGATACAAGGAATAATTATACATGAATGATGAATGCTATCGCTACACTTTACTTGCCGTCGCTAATAATGCCATGAGTGAGCATATTTATCTGCAAGCGAGAAATCATGTCTCGTGACGTCGCCAGAGACGTGCTGTCTTGTCATCACTGATTGAGACGAAGGATGAAGAGTCGAATGACCACGAGACGCCAGTCACTTCCAGATCGTGGCCGCCTGACAAGAGAAGGCTGCTAGGGGTCTCACTCTTGACCTTGCCACGCGGATCCGATCCAGAAGACTTCCACGGGCGGAAAGCATCTCTATTTTCTTGGTCATTTGCCGGGTCGTCCTTGAGGCCTGAAAGTAGTTCGGGACTGCCGCCTCTCTTGGTGTCAATGACGACAGGAGACCCGCTGTAGTTGCCACAGACCAAGAAGTCGTCCTTGCTGATTGCTGCTTTGCAATAAAAAGTCTTGATTTGTAAGTTGGGTGCATCGAAAACTTTTGTTGGGCCCATGTGGGGATGAGAAGTGACATATTCGTACACTTTGTTGTCTCGGTTGACGGAATAGATTCGTTGTCCGTCATGACTCAGTGCGAGTGATGCCACACCATATGTGCGTTGTCTGCGGGGGTCGACGGGCGGCGCCGCAGTTGTACCATACGATAGTCTTTCCTCGGCCAGATGCTTTTGCGGACGAGCAGAGCTAGTCTGTAAGAGCGGATAATATCCTGCATTGCTCGTCGATTGTGCAGCGCGAAGGTATCGCAGGTCCCAAGTCTTCAACATCGGATTGGCAGAACAGGCGGTGATCAGATAACCACTTGGACCATATAGCATTCCGGTGATGGACGGCGCGGGCACAGTTTTTGTTCCTTTCCTGGTCATGCTATGAGCCTCTTGAATACAACCGACCACCGGCGAGGCAAAAACAGACTGCAGCTGATCATCTCTGGCATCGAGAGACGCCCAATTGAGCATTGGGGTTGACTTGTTTATCCTAGTGTCCCAGATCGAAATGGTTCCATCACGAGCACTGGAAGCACATATGTGTGTATTGAGCGGGTTGAATCTAATATCCTTTATTGTGCTAGTGTGCCCCCGTGCGAGCACTGAGATTATTTGTTGCGTTTGTACATCCAACATGCACGCACTCTGATCACCACTAGCAGTCAATAGCCTCCTGTCGTCAGGGGACCATTGAACACTAAAGACAGCATTTCGATGGGGATGGATGATGAATGTGTCGGAGATTGCCACAGCCCTGCTAGGTGAAGGGTCATGGTCGTAGACACGGACCATTCCAGATTCCTGACCTATCGCAGTCAAGGAGCATGTATTGGCTGTCGACATAGCGAATGGTATGCCACCTTCATCTGCACCAAGATCCCGAATCTCGCGAGCATCCGAAGTCAGATTCAAGCTTTCGAGCCGATTGATGTCGGTGAATCGAGAAACATCAAACTTGGTCCTCCCAAGAGACCGTCTGACGAACCTGTCTGAAAGACATGTAGAAGTACCGCGAAGACTCAGGCTGGCATGAACCTTCTGCACCGGCGCAACTCGAGCATTGAGCTTCTCGACGTCAATCTCTGCAAATGGTCGCTTCATGGATGTCGCAGGAGCTTGCCACAGGCTGTCTGAATATTCAAAGACTTGTAAGCAGCAGCAAGCAGGCAGGCTATAACATGGGTCATGGCTAGCGGCGACTGAATCATGCAGCTCGATGCGGCTACACTGCATCGACCTTCACGCTTCTACACGAAATCGCAGCCGCCGCAGCTTCAGACGCGCGCACCGACGCGTCGCTCACGTGATGTCGGCTCGTCACTCTCGTATCTCCAGATGCAAATTACCTCATTGGGCAATAATTCCCGCACATATATCAAAGGATCTTCCTGAATTGTTTCATCGCTTTCGCAATACCGGGAGCCCATGCTGTCACTGAATCAAAGATTGTATATCAATCACTCAGCGACTACCAGCTGCTTCCAAGGACTCGATCATGATTCTCATACGCGCAGCCGAAATTCGACTTGGGCGTCTGATTGTGGCTGTCACCCCACATTTACTCAGCCACCATCTCTTCACGTACGGCCACGCATTTTTGATGTGAATCGCAATTATTCAAAATGGATCTTCTCCCAGAACTGTTTTCTCTTGCATAATGGTAGGCGGCTAGTCTTGATGTCCTTCTATGTACGTCGTGTTCAATACTGAAGTATATTGAGCGTCGACAATGTCAGCTATCCTCTCCACGACCAATAATCAACAATCTGATCCCGACACAAGACCTGAAATGAGGCGAATTCGACAGGCAAAGCGAGCCTATTGCCTGCCATGCAAGGAAAGGCGGGTCAAGTGCGACATGGGATGGCCAGCTTGTACGCGCTGCTTGAAGAAGACCCGTTCTTGTTGCTGGGACGCACGGCTCTTGCCGGATGGTGCTAATGAGTGCAGTCTACCTGTCTTTCATTCAGCAGGTTCGCCGAACGAGTGGCGCGTCCAAGAACGATCGCATCCAGCCAGCCAGAAGTCAAAGTCACAAAACGACATACCGTGCTGCAGAAGTGTATCTACATTGACTGTTCGAGAAATCCTGCAGCAACCAGAAGAATTTGATTTGTTCACGCCACAAAACGCTACAGCGGATGCTTACAATATTGACCATTCTACACATTCGTCTACGAGATCTCTGCCAGCGACAGCCGTTTCATCCCGACCTCCGATACCTGTTCTTGCTCGATATCTACATGCTGGCATACCGCGTCGCCTTGATACTGACAGAGAGACTCTTTATACCAATGCATTCTTCAATGGATGGCTCAAACAGCATGTCGTGGATCCCGAAGGCTGGACATCGGCTTTCCTTCAGCACAGATCCACTCCACTCTTGACGAGTGCGATCCACTTGCTCGGCAATCTGCAGGTCGATCCGCACGGGTCGGCACCGAGATATCAACGATGTCTAAGTCTACTGCAACGCAGGCTGACGAATCTGCAGGAAGACTCCGTCAAGATTGATGCCTGTGTAACCATTTCCCTGCTTGCAGGTTACGAACTATGTCTAGGCACTGTCGAGGCTTTTGGGCATCATCTTCATGCCATATCCGCACTAATCAGAAGTGAGCTGAGGCACGCGAGATTGCTCAATATCTCCAGCAAATTGTACAGACTGGTGACATACTCCTGCCTAGACATGGAGATGGTATACAACTTTCTCGTGCAAGGAGTGCCAAAAATCGCATGGGATGAATGGCAGCAAAGTATGCTTTCCTTTTTCCTTTTTCGATGTCTTTCATCATGCTGACCGGATAGTCTTACCGCTCGAAGTGAATTCGAGTGCAGAAGATATTGAGTATAGACGAATATGCGAGGCGATGCATATGGTTAATTCTCTGACTTCTTCAAACACTAAGGGAGACGAGTATGCTATAACTTTCGCGACGGGGATCGAAATATTGAACCATCACACATCGCCAGCAGTTGCACCATGGATGCGAGATATGCAGAGATGCATGAGCTCCGATGCATTACGCATGTTGTGGTCCAGAAAGATACCAATCTTGAGTCCGTACTCACATTTATACTTCTATTCAAGTGCGAACCCACAAGAATCCATGTTTCACACGACCTATGCATTGTGCTTCCGGACACTGGAACTACATCTTATTAATGGCTATGATTCTATAGAGTTGTCCGAGGAGCTCGAAGAAAAGTGCAATATCATCGCCGGCATGGTTTCTACACTTGGTGCAGTAAATCAGTCTGATTGGTGGTGCCTTTTGGCTACATGGACCTTGGTAAGTCCCCAGAGCTTAGGGTACGACTGAGTGTTTCTGACATGCTAAGGTAAAATTATATCGGCGTTTATTGATACCCTCAGATTCCCGAGTCTTGTACAATCATGCTTTGCTAGTGGTCCTTTTACAAGTAACAAACATTGAAGGTTGGAAGCTCCTGGAATCGAAGCATTTCATAGCTCGGTGACGAGCACAACCTGGGGACATACGTTTCTCTCATGTGTTTCACAGCCTGCATCATCAGTGTGTCTGGCCACATCGCAAGTACCCCATGTAGAGATGGCAGCACACATTTTATGCCAATGTATGGTGTAACAAGTGCTTGGACAACACCAGCTCGATAAGCATATCTACCGCGAGCACAATTAGTACTACTCACCAGGTACGACCCTGGCTCATCAGTGTATTTCTACCTGCCGTGAGGTGCGTTGTTTCAAAGCTGAATCTTTGGCATACGAACAATTGATAGTGACATTTTATGCTCATATGATTGCAAATACCATCATGAACATACGAAAGCTCGATACATGTCTCTTTGCCTTCGGAACTTCATGCAAGCCTCACATAACATAGACAGCGATAAAGACCTGTGGCGAGCCACTGACAGGCAAGCTTGTACTTGAACACAGAAACTGATTTCGATCGCAAGCTCCAAAAGCCTGATTTAATATCACGACAAGCCACTCAATTGTCGTTTGTCGCTTCCATCCTTTATGCACCAATTGACACGATTGACCCGTCAAGGCTTGATATATCGTCGCTTGGCGGTATAGTGACTCCGGACCTGGTAGGTCGACATCGATGCCGTTTGCCCCGAAGAGAGTCGTCGATGAGATACAAGAGTCAGTCCAGAAACTACCCGCGAAAAGGCGAGCGGAGAGAGCGAACAAGGAATCACCATCTACATCCAGTGGTACGAAACGTGACAAGAGTCGACTTGCTCGTGCAACACCTGGACAACTGAAGCGAGCTACAGAAAGACTCAATGCCGACCTCGCAAGGAGAGGAGGGTCGCAGCTAAAGCGACAGAATAATTCTGCTACAATGGAAAAAGTCTATTCCAGCACACAGGAGTCGATAAACGCAACACCTGATCCTTTTTCCAGGTCGTTGAGACGAAGTCGTCGAATAGAGGCTGCCAAGGAGCAGATTGTGGATAGATATGCGTGTCAAACATCTACAGCTGCCGCACCGAATTTCATAAACTCCATCCCGGCTGAGGCAGCAAATTGGCATCGAGGCAGTTCTCCCTTGATCGAAGCAAACCTGGACCCTGACCGACAAATCGCTCCACTGCCAATCTATCTGGCAGACTCCACTGCTTCACTTTGGACTGACTCGCCAGTATTGGATGAACTTTTGCCATCTTCTCAACCTCCACTGCCGACACTTGATGCTCTTGAAGCACATACACTCGTGACCACGTATGATCCGTCAACACCTGCAGAAATTGAAGTCGATACACCAAGCACCGAATCAGTTTCCGTCACTGAACTGCCAAGTCAAAATGACTTGTTCATACCTTCTAGCATTGAACATACATCAGCAGACTATGCACTTCTACTGCGCAGTAAATTAGCGAAATGGCTCGAAGATGGGCCTTGGGATGCTGATCAAATATCAGATTTTGTCCATGGTCCTTCTGATGCCTTTGAGCTGCCCACGGAACTCTTCGCGCTAAATGATCGTGCGACGTTACAGACAATCGTGCCGAAGACCCGTTACAGGTCGTCTCTACGAGATACACTACGAAAGTTATCCAAGAGGTTCATGAGCGACGAGATGATGAAGAAGGCAGACTTCAAATTCTGGTTGCACACAGCCAAGAAGGAAGATCTTGAGCTCTTTTGGAGCGACATCAGAGAACATCCAAGACTGGCTGATACCTCGGAACGACAATTGAAGCAAATGTTGAAAGAAGTATTTCCCGAACAATGGCCTCCATGTAAAAGCTCAGCTTCAGTATCCTCGAGTCAAGCCCCAAATCAAACACAAAACGACATCTTGCAGATCGAGAGACCCGTTCTGCCAGCGAATCAGATGACCACCTCTGCTGAACAACACGAACGACCAGTCGAAAGTGTGAGTCACACAACGGAAGCAGGTTTCGGCACCAGCGCAGCCAATTCATCGTTTCGCACCCCCGTTGAGACACGATCAGGCGTGTATCAGGCGCCTGCTGAGGATGCGAGTCAAGCTCCCTCAACTTTCGAGATTGTGTGTTATCTGAGACCGAATATGACGAGAGCACCGAGCGACAGGGCTCCAGCGAGCAAGGACGCTTCCTACACAACCGACACACTAGAACCACCAGATACTACTGAAGTTGAAGATGACGATAGTTCCATGCGAGTCCCGTCCAGTCAAACGACAGTACCAGAATTGGAGCATTCCATGCAATTGAGCTCGTCCGACACAGAGGGTGATGACTTCGCTCCTTCAACCTCGCTTGGCATAACTCCAGACTTTGTGCCTTTTGCAGACGAAAAGAAATGGAGAGCATATGCATCGGAGCATCCTGATATGGTGTATCAGAAGGGTAGTTTGTCTGGAGTTGAGAAGGCTCGTATTTCTGAGGCTGTGCTTGACTTCATGAACTATCGTTGCATCACATCTGAGGAGTTCTGTGCTCTGGTACACTCTGGCGACAGACGAGATACAAAACTATTCTGGAGTAGTCTAATCTACTGTCTACCAGAACGAAAGCCAAAGAATCTTCGGGAGTACATCAAGAAGGCATATCCAATACACAACCGAGCTCCGTTCACGGAGAACGAATTGGAGCAGCTGCGACATCTGGTCGGCGTGCACGGCAAATGCTGGGCGACAATCGGTAGAGTCATGAATCATTGGCGCGAGGATTGTCAGCAAGCATATGCGAAAATGCAAGATCTCGAGAATGAGCATATACACGAGGGTCCATGGTCTCAAAAAGAGCTCAACCTTTTTGAGCGTGCTGTAGCCAAGTTTGGCGCGCAACCTATTCAATGGCGCGAAGTAGCGGCCGCTGTCGGCACAAGAACTTTCAAGCAATGCCACGATCACGGTCGTATTCAGTATCGGACGGATGCTTCTTATTCGTCTTGTCCTTCGGTAGTTTCTACCCCAGTCCAGAAGTCCTCGCAAAGACTTAAAGGTTCGGGACGAAAATCGACAAGGTCTTCTATCACAAGAGGAGGAGGACAAGCTTCAGAGCCTGTCGTGGCTCCGCCACAAGAGATGATGTATGCAGACATCGTTGCAGTTGTGGATTACCTGATCGCGCTCCCGCTCGAATCAATTGATACGTTTGATTTGCCAAGTGACATTGGCAGATTGAACGTTTTTGGGTACGAGCAAATCAGAGCCCGAGTTTCTGCCTTGCGCAAGCATGTCAGACATTGGAGACAGACGGATACGGCACAGACCTTGCTCAAGATTCGCGAGAATCTGCTAAACAATATGCCACGAGACAATCCTAGTCAGGAGATTTAGTTGTGATGTTCTGAGGTCTCTGCGATCAAAGTCTTTCGATATCCATTTATCTAGTTACTCCAAGTCTAAATCGGTCCGAAGACACAGATGAGCCGCGCTATTACTTGGTAACCAGACATCCTGCCTGACAATTGCTACATCTCTAGACATGTATTCACACTGTACCCATGTTGAAGAGAGTTGGGCACATATTTGTAGCAGATCAGGTCAGGCGTCTTGTTGAAACGGTGGCAGGACACGTCAAGTAATTCCTTACCTCACACGATGATTTCTCAGGGCCTGTAACCTTACACGCGCTCAATGAATGGTCTTTCGAAACCCACACGTGCTGAACCTGATGGTGGTTCGAAACTTCTCACAACTATTCTTCTGCCTCAGGCGAAAGGTTGACCGGGGTTAAATATCCCTGTGTATGCTTCAGGCTTATTACTGCAGCATGATTCGTCGAAGTGGCATTTATCATACGTAGAGCATCTTCTTGTTCACAGATTCATTGGCTTTTGAATATAGAGAGGGTCATCGCCGTTTAAGACCCTGTTAACATGTAACCTGCTAATTCGTGCTGTCGCTTCGCACAACAGGTAAACTAGGTGATGTCCGGGCGCGACTAGATATTTACTGAGGCACCACGTTTCATGTTCTGATTGGTGCACATCTGTGTGGTTATATCAGGTTGATACCGACCTCCTTCACTATCCCCTTTACCGTACATGTGATTGAAGGAGGATCGGGCATGGAACCCAAAGCAATCCTTTTCCGCTAGTTGCTTCAGCATTCATCAATACTAGGACTGTATTCTATGACACCTGTTCGTTTGGCGGCCCCAGGAGGTCCAGGTGGCACAGCACTGCAAATCATATATTGCTGCGCGGAAGTTGCGAACTTCACTTCCACGCCACGGTTATTACTGAAGACTTGGAAACAAGAAATACTGAATGATAGAAGAGCTTGCAGACAAGAATGCGATTCTCCGAATCCCGTCACGATGGAAAGAAACACGACTTTGCGTATGTAGTCACATGACACGAAAGGGGTTCACAAAAAGCGACTTTTTAGCTCTGTTCAGCAAACACGCGGCTCATAGTCTCTGAATATTCACTCATGAATCGTTGATCACTTCCGAATGTACCATATAGCAGAGATGTGGCACAGTATCGAATGACGACCAAGCTGCGGGAATAACAAACATATGGCGTGTTCGATGTAGTAGATAGAACACGCCTCTATATATGTCATCGTGATTAGATTGCGCAACGATGAACATCGGGATTACTCATCTAGATCAGCAGCGCGATAGCGAACAAATGGGAGATTGTCATTTCACTGATGTTAAAACCCATAAAATTTGCGCAAACACGCAAGAGGCATTTCCGCACTCTGCGGAAGTTCACCCCGCCGGACATACAACATGGTTCAGCATAGTCGTCACATGATATTAGTGAGGAGATCACACATGTAGTCTTTATCCCGGGTCTAACACGCGGCTCATACGCTCCAGAAAATTCTCAACAGTCGTTGATCTCTTCCAGAACAAGGTCGATTGAGGCTCAGCCTGAAGATAGTCCAGTTTTGATTAGACATGACCAAATCCCGTAGCTATCGCTGAGAAAAATGCATATAAAGTCGTGATGTCCCAACGCAATATTCATTTCAAACAACTTACCATTGCGAATATTCAAGGACTCTCAATCTAAGTTTCAGCATGAAAATCACCAATCTCAGCGCGGTCTTTACCGCTCTGACATTTCTCACCACACCCGGCTTCGTGTCTGGACTACCAACTGAGTCTCCACAGGATCCTAACGTCGCCACAAAAGCCACCGATCATGAACTATCCCCGGAGTTAGCAACTGCACCAGGAATTACAGGGATAGTAAGATTGTCTTTTACGTGTCCTGGTGATGCACCGACAACTATGCCGTTCGAATTTGGTGTCGGCCTTGTCGATGGCAGAATTGGTTTCTCCCGCGGCCGTAACGTCTTTTTCTTGGGCAAATATCAAGGCGACAGTACACCCCGTGGCTACGATGCGACTATTGCATGGTCAACTACAACCTGCGTATCCCGGGGTTCGTTGGTGTGTAGATACAGTTATTCTGGTTGGGCTTCTGCACGATTTGACAATCCGACCTCTCAGATTTTCATGCAGCAATTTGCTGGCGATCCACCAGGCTTCAACCGCCCCGTTGTAACAAAAGTGTGTGGAAATCCTGCAGGTCAGCCAGCAGGATGGTGTCCATCACCAAATGCCCCAGCGCAGAATTGTCCTATTTGGGGCATTGGTGTCTGGCCACCAATGAAACCGTCTTGAGAACCATCTACAACGTTGCTAGCCTGAATGAGTGAGTACCCAAGCAGAGTTATGTAGTGTCAAGTCCGATGATTATTGAATAGCAAACAGTCTATCGTGTGAGTATCTCACTATATCTTTTTGCAAACTCGTGAAATTTGGTGAGCTACGTGAATTCTATCAAGTCGTGGGTTCGATCGACAGGCTGAGGAATGATTACTACCCTCTTCTATCCGTTTGATAGTCTTGTTTGATTCCTCATTTGATTTGAGTGTAGATATCTGCTCGGCCTTGCTTGACAGGCCTTTTGTTGGTTTATACAACATGCTCATCTTACGTGATTTGCCTGTCGGTTGTGTAGACACTACGACGAAGGAATCACCTAGATCATACTCATCGTTCCTTTGGTGACATCCTAAAAATTTGGGTGCGGTATTTTGTCATGCAAAAGGCTTCAAAGAAGATTCAGCAAAACGCACAGGTGACCAACCACCAAAAATATGGAAAAACGGTAGAGAAGAGATGTCCACCGGAATGATTCGCTCCACACAGCGCAACAATGACTACATGAGCATAGTTACACGGTTCTGCATGCATAGAAGTAGCAGCAGCAGCAGCATATGACTAGCTGGCACGTGCGTGAGTGATTCATTTCTCTTTCCTTCTCTCAGTTCCTCCCTTTCTCTCGGAATTGTGTGCAGGCGGTCGCTCCCTAGTCGATTTGCCTTCCGTCTCTCCTCGATCAGTGACTCTTCCTGTGATCTCCTTTTGATCTCCCTATGAGAGCGCTCAGACTCACTTCCTCCTTCTATCCTCCTCTAGCAATCCCCCTCGACCCTGACTGGATATCCAGCTTCACCCAGTTTCATCGTTCATTTGCAACGAGTGCGAGCATGAGTGAAGTGCATGAAGCTTACATAGTAGGGTAGGGAGACATTCGAGTCTAAGGACTTGCCTTAGATGCCGAAGCACAAACTCAGAAAATCATCCTCCGTCTCGTTAAGCTCAGTAACGATCTCGTTAAGCTCGTTATGCTACTATTTCTCTTACCCATTTTCAGGATTTGGTCGTTCTACTCGAGGCCTTTAGACCTCTCTAAAGACTTCTGCACTGTTATCGGTCACAACACACTTGTTCTGACGATTTTTCTTGGCACCATCTTGGCTTTCCTGCAGTTCGATCCATCTACAAATGTTGCTCTTGCAATCAAGTCTTGTCATGATAGCTGTTCTCTTCGCGGCTCAATTGTCTTCTCTACACCCATGCTAAATCCTTGAACCCACGAAACGAGGAACTCACGTTTGGCGTGGTAGGCGGCGGCGGCATCTCATCGACGAATCTTCCTTCTCGAAGAGCCCGTTAAAAAGAGAGAGTGCCAGCCAGGGAACACGCGATGTGCCTGGCACGACACCCGTAGCACCCTGATCCTCAGAACTCTTCCTTCGTAAGCAAGAGAGAACATTCGGTTCAAGGGTAGACAGAGATAAGAACGGGAACGCGGTGTCCTCGGCCGTC
This sequence comes from Taphrina deformans, assembly GCA_005281575.1. Classification (NCBI taxonomy): domain Eukaryota; kingdom Fungi; phylum Ascomycota; class Taphrinomycetes; order Taphrinales; family Taphrinaceae; genus Taphrina; species Taphrina deformans. The sequence goes on from RHGG01000031.1 coordinate 163,751, forward strand.
GTCGTAGACGCTTATTCATTCTGAAGATATGGTGATGGTAAATTGATCCGCAGCCACGTCACAATTATGGCACTCATCACTGTATTTGTGGTCGACCAAATCTGCAATATCAGAATTCGCGCCACTGTTGCAGCTTTCTGAAGTGAGAATCGCTCTTGGAACGTTACAAAAGCTCACTACTCATTGTACGTTTCCAGACAGGATAGAGCAGGGTCATCTTAGAGTGATCGAAGCTGCGACTTGTGTCTCCTCAATCTAAATAATAATTATGTTATAGGTTTTGAAGACGTAAATGTGTTAATCCTTCTCTAACGAATTTGCCAATCTGAGAGATTTGGCTATGGCTTGCAAATGTCACGAAGAGCTAGCTTGTTCTTTTTTTTTCGCCACAGAGCAGCTGTTAGAAAACTCAATCGACTTCTAGCTTCTATGAGCTTTCAGCGTCGCATTGATTCTACACGATACTGGCTTGATGACAGTCTCGTTGAGATATTCCCAAAACCATGCCTGCTTTATTTCAATTCGGCCTAATTCAATCCAGCTTACAAGGTCCTCAGGTGTAGAGGGAGATCCAGGCCAATGATGTTTGTTTCTGATAAACTCAATAATGTGACACCATACCCATTCAGTCACACTCATGCAGAGGGTCAGGCTGATCTGTAGTTGGAGAAGAAATTGGTTCCGCTGTCCTAGGCCATACCATCAACCGTGGGAGATTCACATGATCGGTTCCACCACGGTGGTCTCTTTTTGGCTGACTCCCTTCTTGACATAAGAAATGCCTTCCTAGGACGTTCCCAAGAGGAAGACAACGCCGTAGCAAAGGTGCTACCCTCTCGAGCTTGCTTACAAGGCTTAGCCACGCGGTTCTGAAAATATGCATCTCATTTCCTGTAGTAGTGCTGGCGACCCTCGTTATTCACGATGCAGAAGCTTGATTCATTGCTAAAGAATACAAAGCTCCGATCGAGTGACCTTGCATCGTCTGTCATCACATTTCTAGTGCTCTTCTTTTAAGAACCTACAAGCTGTGACTCTTGTCAAAGTAGGTCATCCGAAGTATATGAATGCGCACAAGAGGCTCGATACGACAGGATCTGCATTGACCATGTCGCATAGGAGATACCGAAAGAGACAGATAGGATCGTACCTACTGCCATCGATTGTGACAAGTATATCCGTCTAGCCAGAAAAACTGAATTGAGGGGAGAAGTGGCGAATTTCTAGATATATTCACGAATATCCCCTCTGATGTATGGCAAGACTTAGCATATGTCCAAATAATATCTAGAAATACTGTCTCTCAAAAGTTAAGACTACATTGCCTCAGTGCGTATCGTGCAGGAGTCGACCTGTGAGTCGACCTCCTGCGCGAGCTATACACTCATCATCTGGCGGCTACATAAGCTATCAAAGTCAAGAAAAAGCGCATGCACAGCGGCCACAGCTATCAACCTACAAAAACTACAAACTTGCATACGTGGGCCAGTTTGCTGTGCGAATACCTCCCCTCCCAAGTGCAGAAGACCAGTTTACCATGGCAACTTACGCTCTATGGAGTCGCTCGTGATTTACATGCGCCCTGGCGGAGACTTGGCTGCGAGGTAGATATTGAAAAAAACCACGTCTCCCCAGGCGATCTGCGAAGATGGACTGGTCAGCTGTCTACACTCTTGTTTGGGAGGGACATCGACTTAACTCACATCCTCCCCGTCTCGCGTCAGTTTATTGGCCTTGGCAATACAGACAACGCTGTTGATGTATAAATCAACGAAGCTTCCTGGCCCACGGTACGCCATTATGAGGAACTGAAGAGAAATGATATAATCGGATGATATGGTACGTTGTTACGTTTGGTGCAAACTCAAAAGGGAGGGGGGAAAGAGATCTTCTCTCCTTTTCGGAATCCATGATCGTGGGAATAGCATGTTTCAGATTTTGGCAGGACTATCACTGCACTATAAGGAGATTTTGGCAGGTCAATCAATGCAATATAAAACCGACACGACGAATGGCTATGTTACTGAAGCTGAAGATACATTAGTCCAACCGGTTATTGGTGGACAATAGTTTCTATTCATGCCAGGAAGAATACCGACTTTTCAGTGTCGTGGGCAGGATGCGACAGATGTACTGTTGGCTGAAGAACAATCAATCGTATAATGGATAACTTACTAGCTGAGCCACTCAATTTTAATGTCATCTGTCGGGAATGCAATGGTATTGGGCATAAGGCGTTCCAGTGTGCCGTGACCAAGCAAAAGAGAGAGCTCGAGACGGCTCGACTAACCACGGGCGCAATTCATCAGACAATTAGAGCACACCACACTGAAGAAACGTATTACTCACAAAGGAAGACAAGGCAGTCTATATTCCACTTCGGCAGTCTAGAATCTGAAATGGCCTTGAGTTTAAACTATTAGCGACAGCGCGAGTCGACAGACTGAGAATGGTAATGCACCTCGATATGTACTATAGCCACCGCAAGGTCCAGCTCAGAATCTAGAGTTCTGAGTGCGCGAAGACTTTATTGCTATCTAACAATCATCGGACTTGATACTACATAACTCTGCTTAGCTACTCACCTAGCTAGCAAGACTTTAGATAGTTGTCAAGACGATCTGCGAGGGGTTGAGACACTTGAATTTGAATACAGTCTGCCACTTTTTCTCTCTCTCTCTTAAATCTAGTCTCTCATGTAGAGCGACGCGCTATGCTACAAAGAAAAACCACAGCAGTAACATAGCTTGCAGGTCAATGGACGCTTTATACCACAACCAGGTTGATCGTACTAAACAGTATACAAACAAGGCTCAAATACGATGACGCATATAGTGGTCTGTGGAGTTGCAAACGACTTACGAACTGGGAGTGACAGGGTCAAAGGTAAAGATTGAAGTCGTGCTCGACCGCAAAACAATCCGAACGGCGACATCTGTCAAGTATCACGACCTATTTTGCGGTTGTCTTCTATGCATCAATGCAATCACAAGCTGGCACGCGATCTTGCACATACTTGATCACAGTCTCGTGTCACTGACTGATCTATGAGGCAGCTCACAGCATTTTAAATAAAGTGCAAGGACAAATATTGTAGACTATAGATAGAAACGTACCTTCGTATATTGGATCTGCTTCTTGATGAGACGGCGAAACCTGCGGCACATCAGCTCAAAGGTACAAAGCTTCTGAGTTTTATATGCTAGACTTCTTGTCTTGCCAACTCTATCGAGGCACCATCCTTGGACCACAACACTAGCTGGCTACGCTTGTAGTAGCTTTTTCCTTCTACCAAGAGCATAATTTGCACATATGCTACCTCAGATTTTGCACACTCGTTTGTCCAGAGTCGGCTTGTCAATCCCACGATAGGAGCGAGCATTGAAGTAAGAAACTCTCCTTATGTCGGTACATTGGGTCTATGTGTCATGACCGAGCACTTGAATTTGTTGACCTGCAATCATGTGGTCTTCAATAGCGCTGGTGCTCAGGATATTGTAAGTTCAGCGGAGCCAGATACAAAGGTTGTTCTGGACACGAAGCGGAATGAGTTAGAATTTGCTCGCGAGCAGCTTCAGCTGAGCCAGATTATGGGTGATTCTAGGAAGATGAACCATTGGCTCCTTCAAGTAAGCGTGTTGGACCATCAAGTGGCTGATGGAGACTATATCTTGGGCCATGTCACTTCTAGAATTCATCGACCATCAAAAGAAACCTGAGTACCTGGATGCGGCTCTCATGCGCACAGTCAGAAATTCATGGATTGGGTCTGCTTACAGGACGAATGACTCTCTCGGCTTTCTTCATTCGAGATCTAGGACAGGCAATTTCGATACTTGGCTCAGTAAATCGTCCCTCCGGAAAGCTTGATGCGTGGTGCAAGATTGGAAGAGATCGGGCGAACAACAGGATTTACAGCCGGAGTCATAAATCCTATACAGATTCGAACCTCTATGGAGACTGGACTCTTGGGCACAATGGACAATTTTCTTGCGTGGGGAGTGATATCCACCAAGAAACAAAGCGTGTTTCTGAGCGTTGGTGATTCGGGTTCTGTTGTAATTCGCGATCGGCGCGCTATAGGTCTGGTGTACGAAGGAGTCGAAGGAGTGGTTTTTGGGACCAAAATTGATATAACATTGTGTACGCTTCTGAAGATACTGCAAGAGTTCTTCGAATTCCAATCACCGTAGACATTCCCATCTGGTCTTCCCCTCCAGTACACGGACGGAAAGGATGACCTGACGACCAGGAAAAATGCGCGTGGCAAGAAGGGAACTGCAGCAACCCGGATTCCCATCTGGTCTCCCACGATAGTACTAACGAATCCCTTCCATGCTTGACTTTGCTGATCGGACGGGAAGCAGTATTTTCATGGAGGTATGGCCGCAGATGAAGAGGCATGTTCTACAGACGCCCATATACCTGTTCCGACACAGGGACCAAACACCTCGGCAGCACACACCATCCCCAAAGACCGCACTGACTTTGTTGCCCTGTTGCCCTACTTGAGCTGGACATACGCATTTTGAGCCGCTTTCAGCCACTCAGCCACGTGGCGCAACCCCAAAATTTTTTTGCCGTTGGCAAATGCTTGGGCAAGGCAACAC